>CM056597.1:52440261-52692138 GCA_029721355.1 Tegillarca granosa | reverse complement strand
ATACAATATAACATATATTTTATAATTATAATTGCTTTTAGTTTTTATTTTACTTTCAAAATTTTTGACAAAATTCTGATGTTTTGTGAAGCTAGTTTAGAATTTTGCTATTGGTTTCTTCGTGTAAAATTATTGTTGAAACGACAAATAAACATTCTGCCGTGACGCTTTATAACAGAATTCTTATGTATACGCTTCTAAACCAGAAGTGATATTCCTCGGCGAAAATGCTTTGTCACAGATATACAACCAAATGTCTGTCTGTTGTTTGAAACCAAACAGAACCAAAGAACAACGATAGTTTCATTGATATTTAACAGTTTGAGTTGATAACAATATGACGAGAAAAAAATGATGATTTCAAAATATTTTATTTTTCCTTTTTATTTCACTTTCAGATTGTGACGCAGTTGTGTGGAACCCCTATGCACATTCTACACCTTACAGAGGGCGCTTCGAATGTTCATTATTTTGATATGCCACAGTTCTACTATACTGTTGTGACTTAAAACCCACATGCAAACTATGATTCTATTAATCATGACTTAAGACTGTCCTTATTAAAATGTATTGTTAAAACTACTGTTGTGTTTTTCATTCTGTGTCAACATTTACAAAGAATTTCATTTTGTCACTGATGAGGAATGAAATTCCGAAATGTGCACATCTGGCACATCATATATATATATATATATATATATATATATATATATATATATATATATATATATATATATATATTATATATATTAGCAGTATCAAAGGCGCTTTAAAGAACGTCTTCATGGACACCTTACAAAATAACTATTTAAGGAGCTATTATGGTTCGAAATGTGTCTTTCGGGGTTTTTAAGGACCATAGTTAAAGATCCTAAAGAAAGTTAAATTGACCTGCAATTATTATTATAGGTTTCAACCCAGCTACAATCCGATAAAAAATATAGCTAACTACTATAGCTTAAACCCATTAACTAATGTTGTTAACATCTGTCAACTAGAATTGTTAACATCCGTCAACAAGTATTGTTAACATCTGTCAACTAGAATTGTTAATATCCGTCAACTAGAATTGTTGACAATCCGTCAACTAGTATTATAAGCATCTGTCAACTAATTTTGTTAGAGTCAGTGAGCTAGTAATGTTAACACCCTTGTCTAGTATAGCCTAACAATCGTCAACCAATATTGTTAACATTCGTTAATAGGCATTGTTAACATCCATAAACTAGTATTGTTACCATCCATAAACTAATATTGTTAACATACGTAAAATAGTATTGTTACATTCGTAAATTAGTATTGTTTAAATCCAAAACTAGTATTTATAACAATCGTCAATTAGTATTTTCACATTCTTCAACTAGTTTTTGTGAACACCTGTCAACTAGTGTTGTTAACATCCATAAAACTAGTATTGTTAACAACCGTCAAATAGCCAGTTCCGTTTGTTTGGGGAATACAGAGAAGCCTCTAAACATCGACATTTAGGCAAGTCTAAAGAACTCTTAGCTAGTTAGGTGTTCGCTTCTCATGAGTGATGGTCGGGGTTCAAACTCCAGCCGGGATTGACCAAAGACTTGAAAAAGATATATAGCGACTATCGGCATTAACAAATGAAAGTGATAAGGTATTCCGGCGGAGATCCTAAAAATCAATGCCCATTTCATGATGAGAGTGGCACGAATACGAACCATCTCTTTACATTGCACAAAATATCTGCCACATCATATATAGCTATGATGTCTCGATATAAGTGAAATATTCTTGACTGGGTCGGTAACTCTATTCAATCAATTAATTAATTTCTTAGCCAAAACGGCCTTAGCTAGAATATTTCTTTTAATACTATCCTTTCGATCAAGTTTATTGTTTCATTTAAAAGCTAACAACTTCATATTTGCTGTTTAGATACATAGCATTATGTTAAACAAAATAAAAGACTTTGAATAACCAACTACTTTATTTAAAAATAGAAAAGAAACAAATCATAAACAATTAAGGGGAAAATATATAACAGATGAGCAACAGATAAATGTAGAGTTTAAATAAAAATATTCCTTCAAGATTTCATAGTTGTTAATTTTAAATTGATAAATTTAATACTCAAACATATCTACTAAGTATCCAAAAATTAATAGTAACAAATAGGTCCAAGAACTTGCAGCAGCTATAACTACTCCATATTTTCTTTGAATTTGGATATATATATATATAAATAATTTATTTCTTATAATTTCAAAAAAAAAAAAAAAAAAAAAAAAAAAGAACATTTTGTATCCCACAAGTGAAGTCGAAGAACAATCGACACATTGTTAGTCGTTCTGTTCGATATTTTTTTTAAAAACACACACATTTCTTTATTGCGTAAATAAAAATCTAATACTTTTTACATGATCAAAAGAAAAGATTATTTTAGTAAGTAAAAATACATTTTATATTACTAAACACATCACAACATAAAAAGCCAATTAAGTGTAAAAACATACAATGTACTCCGTATCTGAGGAGTCGTCAAAGATATAAAATGTTAAAATGAATCAACTTATTATCTGACTATGAATAAAAACTAATTAATTTAAAATCTATGTACAAGTAGGAGAAGAATAACGTGTAATATTTGTGCAAGGAAGTAAATTTGATATGGTCGCTACTGACAACACAAAAGACTAACTATACGGAGTACATCGGTATATTTGAATTCAGTTTTGAATTGCTCTTTAAATCCTAAGTTTAAAGAAAAATAATGCGGTATAGCAAAATGACATCAGCTCAAACATGAATATATAAACATATACCATAATAGTGTGTGTGTGTGTGTGTGTGTGTGTGTGTGTGTGTGAATAATACGATGAAATGATTGAGTATAAGTATCATCACAAACGCTTTTAAATACAAAAATGTAATTTGTCTTTTTATCACAGCTACGCTTTTTACTTATCTTTTATACGTAATTATACCTTTGTAGCTAATACACAAATCTATAAAGAAACAAAACCATAATAAAGAACATAACATAAAAGTTATCACATAAGTTACATGTATATAAATGGTGGTGGTATGTCGTCTTTGGCGTCAGCTGCCTTGCCGTTCGACTGTTTTTTTGCGTATAAGATGTCAGGTGATGGTGAGGGTGTCCTCGGGATATCTTCTGGTAGCTGATACAAACTGTCCTCAGTTTTTTCCTTCATTAGTGGTGACGGTGAACGATTATTCTCTGGAAGAGTAAGGGTTGCCTTTTTGTCCAAGTCTGTGCCGTACAAAGCATCCGGTGTTGGTGATGGTGAAATTCGGTTGTCTGGAAGTGGGAAAATATCATACTGTTTGTTCATTCCACGTTTCTTTTGACCTTTAATGGTAGCTATTTCTGATGGTGTAGGTGAAGGTGCGAATACAACCAGGGAGCTTGGCGTAAGTGCTCGCTTCTCGTTAGTTGCCTGCCTGTGTTGATTTTTTGGTGTCGATGGATGACCGTTTTCATTGATACTACCAGCAAACATCGTTGACGAAGGAGGTAATGGTTTATCGGCTTTCTCTCGGATACTCATAAATGTTTTATCACGGAATAAAACATCTTCAATATTTTGTTGACCGTAATATTGGGTGTGATTGATATTAACCTTGGCATGCGGATGAGTATTGCACCTCCATATAACAATGACAACTATGGCAACTATAACTGCCAGAGATACCAAGGTTACAGCCACAATTACGGCTACAGGCAAAGCGGAATCTGGGGACGGAGCAGATGTTGTTGTAGTCTACAAATACAAAAAAAGGAAACATTTTATGCCACTCAATCTATAATGAAAATAATATATTAAACTGACGTCTACCTATGTGATAAATGTAATTACATTAAAACGTTTTGAAAGGATGATTAATTCAATTAAAACGATATAAAATATGAAACTGTAAAAGTGTCGAAAGTGCAGGCCTTACGTACCATAAACATTTTTCTCTGTTTGGCATCGGCAACTTAGATACCGCTTTTAACACATTTGGGTACTCAAAACATAAATCAGCCTTTATAAAACAAAACTTATATCGCAGCAATAATTTTTAAATGTGTTGAAAAATCAAAATGTTTCGTCAAAACTATAATAGATACACATGTTACAAATCCTTATAAGACATTTTTAAAATCAAAAATTAAGTTAAAAACTCAAAATGCTTTGCTTAAAGTATTTCTAAGATACACCTATTACAAATATTATAAGTAATATTTTTTTTTTAAAAATCATTACAACCACTTACTGTTATATCGCCACAAGTTACTCCATAATAAGACACTCCACCAACGGTCATATAACTTGTTAAGCTCAAAGCCACACTGTTATATGTAAATGAAGTACCAGACTGGATCCCGCTACATACAGCATACACCGTCGAGTTTATATTAGTAGAGTTCCCGCTGATAGTTAACGTGACAAGTATACTACCTGTAAATGTGTAATAAATTATAATAGGACTTGTAAACTGAACAAACATTTTTGACAAAATTTCTTAGCTGGTTTGAGAGGTTTACCATCCGATTTTACAGTTATTATTATTATACAAGTTACAACGTTCTACTTTTGCAAATGTGTTTTTATTGATATGATTTGAGCTTGCGGTGCTAAAATAATATGGTTACTTGTTATTAAAATTCGCTCAAGTGCAAAAAGATTCCGTGGCAAGCGACTTGGTTACTATCGTAAGATGGTTAATTGTTTTGTTTACAATTACTATAGTTTTAATTTACTAGATATTTATCAGAACCCTTAACTTAAGGTCTGAAAATCTGAATCATATTATATATACCATCTTGTTAATATATATTTTATCTTTAGAGTTAAACTAAATGACTAAATTGAAGAAGAACTTTAATGACCGGCAGTCAAATTTAGACAAGTATACGCGGTATATTATATAAGTCGTATATAACCAAAACAACACTTATATAAATGTACAGTTCGTTCATTTTAGGCCTACGTTTTTCAGATTTTAGAATAATGGATATGATATAAAAATTATTTTGAAAAGATGTTTTTAAACCTATGACCTATTTTGATAACGATTTTTGCCGACAAAAATTTATATATGTTAATAAGACGTATCCTTACCTGGAGAAACTGAGACGCTGGAAAACAGAATTTCTGGATATAAGTTAGCAAAGTAATTGCCAACCATTGCACCGAAGTATTTATCATCAGATCCAACGACTGTGTTGTAATCGGCGTCAAACTTTACCGTCATTGTCTTAGTTTCCTCAATAAACATGGACGCTTGCGCGACTGATTTTACTGTCACAACAACTTCTTCGTAGAAATCATAGTCAGGTGGACTTGATGTTATGTGAAATTTGATAACATACATCCCTAATTGTGAGAGGGTGATAGAGTAAAATGAACTTCTGCTTGTAACAGTATCAAACGAGACTTGTGATCCTCCAGAAAACGTAACATTGCCGTACAGAGAAGGCATGCCAAGTTCAGCGGTAACGGTCCATGTATGTCCCTGTAATGATAAATTATGGTAGATTATTCATAAGAATCTCCAACGCAAATGTATAAACAGTTGTCAAAATAGTAATAGACTCTTAAAAATGAAACAAAGTATAAAAACGAAAAGAAATTTTGATTTATAATTAATTTTCATCTTCTAATTATTTGTCAACGATGAAAAAAAATGACTAGTTAAGATGTGTAAGATTGCTGGTATTTGCACTTATACGCAAATTATATCGGGATATGCAGCAAGTGCGAATAGTAAGTAAAATTCTGAAAGTTAACAATGATGCAGCATGATTATAATAATTAAATAAAACACAAGAAGAAATCTAGTTCATTACTTACCCTCCATGCTATATCTGGTAACACTAGTGATGAAAGTCCGTCTTGTAGTTCCAAAGTGAAGGTATGGAAATTACCAACGATGATATCAGATGGCATATTAACAACAGACGCTTTGACAGGCTGAGATGGTATGGTTAAGGGGTCGGTTGAAATTGTAAAATTTTCACCCTCTGTTGGAGAAGTAACGTTAAAATCTATTATGTATCCACTACCAAAATGTGTTATCATCAAGCTACTAAAATTAGCCCAACCATTAACAAACTGAGCGGTTAGATTGCCTTCTAAAGTTGCAGATGGGTTTGAACCAGTTCCTGCACGCAAACTTGCGGTGATAATCCATGGATTTGCTGCTGTTCCTAGATTGGTGATTACTCGACCCTGACAATATAAATGATCAGATCATTTCGACGTTTTATCTTGTTTATAAAGCAACTTATGAAACAATACTGCTTAGCAACAGACTATACTATACTGTACTGTATTGTACAATGAAATATAAGCAAATAACATTTACATGTTGAAAAAACAGATCTCTCGTTTATTTTTTTTTATTATTGCCATAACTTTATCTCATGTAGTTCATATTTCAATGATTTAGTTTTCATATGCATTAAATACATTGGTAGAAAAAACGGTAGACAAAATCAAAGTCTCTTCAGTGATCTTTCCGTGTTTAATTTACACTAGTACATCTAATTAGTTTAGGTTTTATTTCTCACTATATTCTGTAGACAGTCATTCAACGTGATTCATATGTCTTACGGGTTGTTTGAAACTGTAAAACTTTATTCTAATATAAAATATAAAGCTTGGTTTTCACATACCTGTTCGTCTAGAACCTGTATTTTTGGTTGTGTGCTAAAAGCAACATTTTCATGCAATGGCGTTGGTGCAGGATTGAATCTCATTGAATGAGCTGGAACAATCACAGTATATGGAGCGTTATTTGGTTGGTTTGCCCATTCTTGGCTACTTGGATCTGCTGGTGGTTCAGCTAGAGATACACCCGTTACTGTGTTATTAAGAACATCACTCATATTACCAAGCTGAACTTCATTTACAATCTTCGATGAAATGTCGCTGAGTTCCTGATTAGTAAGATCGTCAGGCGAGGATGAATTAGAACCTTCAAATACAAGCAGCATTTATTTAATATGAAAATTAAACTACAATAACAATGAGTAACCGTTACTGAGAATCAAACAGCACCCTACCTGACCTTATCTCCTAACAGAGATAAATTGACATACTAAAAAATTGCTTAGATATCGCATCAGGTAAATCTCAACACACAGGCAAATATGAACAAATACCAGGACAACAGCTAAAACAAATATAAAGATGATGATTAAACATTAACATTGTTGTTGGTGGTTTTGGTATATATATCGATTTCATTTCAAACATTTGTAAAGTAAAAACGACACAAACTTGTAAGCATGTACTTATTTTTAAGATACTTACTATTATTTGGTGGATCAGAAATGGCTACAACTACCACATCGTCACTAACTGATCTTTTTTTACGTCGTCCATTGTTTTGGGCAGCACTGACAATTTCCACAACTCTTACTTTGCTCATTGGAACGTTTAGGAATGCAGCTAAGTATTGTACCATCTGTTCACCATAAAATTCGTCTACAGTCATGGATGGGAACTGAAATGACACAATAACTTCTTGAACTGTTTCTACGGTAATTGGTTTTTGCCCTTTGACGACAAAGTACAATATACCGGCATCTCTGTCAAACCAGTTCGTACCTGCAGCATCTGTCAGAACATTCGGTTTATGGTAATCTGGACTGCCTTGTGGAGGTGGATCAAGTAGATATCTCTCTTTGTAAAATCTGCCATTTGTTGGCATAACAAAAGATCCGTCGTGATATACATCAAGACGGAAAGGTTGTGAATACCAAACTTCCATTCGAACTGCTTCAGTTGGTTGTGAATTCAGTAAGAAATATCTTAATTTTTGTGCTGTTGTACTGGTGAAGTGCATTAAATAATTCTTCCCTTAAAAAAAAAGAAACACATTTTGATAGTATTCCAAATATCCTTCAAATGGTAACATCTTGGCATTTAAAACCGTACCAATAAGTCTGATATAAATATCATTCCAGTTCCTGTCGAAAACGAGAATAATTACTAGGAGAAGAAAATCGTCATAAACAAAAAATGTAGAAAATGACACATAATGACACAAAACTTAAAACAAGACATTATTATTTTGTGTAGTATAACTGCCTTCTTTATAATAACATTAAATAAAAATATTTTTGATGCCATTTATTTAAGATCGAAAACCAAATTTGTATTAGGTATTACCGAACGCTTGCGCCGGTGTACTTATATTACACATACCGGTTGCAACAACAGCCATAAATGTTGACAGTCGTTTCCTACAGGTGTATCCACTACACCAACCATGATCCTGAGGTCCATTTATAAGGTCTAAGTATCCGTCACCTAAAATGGCGACAGGTGACAATCTTCTTGTTTCAGTGTCAGAGTCCAGACTTTCTATCACCAACACTCGATAATTTAAGTTATGACACTCGTATGCTTGCCATGCACTATTGTAGGTACAGCTCGAATCCCGAATAATTCCTATAATGGAATCGAGAAATTTTGTTTTTGAAAACATGTGATACCAAAATACAATACAAAGAATAAGATACAACAATAAACTTGAAATTGTTATTTATAGCTACTTGAATCTAGTTAACTGGAAATTGTTATATTTATCCGCGATTACCATGAGTATAAAGTAGCTGCTATAGGGATTTTTATATGTTTAAAAAACAGGACAAATTTTGGATTCTTTTGCGCTTACGAGTAATGCGTACCAATAAACATCCCTTCCGGTGTAAACATCACCATTTTCGACATATGAAATCCCCATAACAGTTTTCTCTTTAAAGAAAATTACAATAATAATCGCGGATGCGCATAGTTGTTTTCAGTTATGACTAGTCTCAAATAAGTGAAAAATACTAAATTTCAGTCAAGTTGATAAGATTTTTAAATGAAACGTAAGCAAAATCCATTGTCATAAACACATTAATTGACTTTATCAGTAGATTAATTAAAACGCTTAAGATGGCTTGTTTGCCAAGTGTTCAAGAGTGCCTCTCAATGTCCAGATACCAATCCGATTCGATGTAGATACTAATGTTACAATTTGTTAACTTTATGTCATTGTATGTTTCGGGTACTTTATTACCCGCCTTGATTTAAGCCAAGGAATCAGATATTTCATACAAAGTCAACCATGTCTTCATGGAAAATAGTCATTTATTTTTTAATATAGAAAATATTCATAGTATACTGTAGATAAAGAGAATCAATTACGAGTTTGAGGTCAAGTAATTGATTATTTTTCTTGCATATAATTTACAAAATCCTTCTATAACGTTGCAAGATTTTGCTAGCGGATGAATGTTTCACTCACAGCAGAATGTGAACCTACGCAGTAAACAAAACAACGATTTTTCTCTTATATAAACATCGTTTAGTAAAAATGATATCTCTGATCATAAAAAAGTCTTTTTTGTCGTTTTCATATAATTTTTTCCCACAAAATTATTACCCTTTTTAATTGAAAAAAAATTGTAGTTCCCGTTCAACTACAGGCTACACGTGCGCACGATATGGAAAACATATCGTACCACCCATTCAGTTAGATAAATCTATCACATATGCGAGAAAAATGAATAAAAAACCTAAAATCGGTTAACTGTTCTCGTTATCTGTTACAATATTACTGCAAAAAGTATCTAAAAGTATTTAACTCTATATCAATGATTGCCGAAATAGAATTGATTAGTATACATGATGTCGCTATTGAATTTATTATAAAGTGAAACTAGAACAATCTTTATATCAACTGCATGTGAACGAATTAGGTGAATTAATTTTAATTTGTCAAATTTTATTGACCTAAAGAAACAGGCGTCCTTAATACGGAACAAGTGTACCAGTAAAAGAGAAATATTTTATAATGATGAAAATAGAGAGAGTCATTGTGTTTAACGTCCCAGTCAAGAATGACTAATACCTTTATTTGGCGCAAGAGTGTTGTATGGTATCCTTGTTCCATCAAGTCTTGTCAACATTTCTTTTGGTATTCTATAATCACCAAGTCCTCTTCGTGAATCTCCGTTCCACTGGTACTCAGATTGTGGAATAACGGCCCCACGGGTACCTGAGGTAAGAAGTGTACCATCCTCATCCCTTATCAGAGCTTTCTTTAGACCATCACAATCCATATCAACACAGTCAGCAGAATTGATCTTACTGTAAAAATATTCAAATAAAACAAATTCTTCACAAAACGAAATTGAAATAAAATATATTTATACACTCGATATTTTACTAGAGATCAGCAATTTTATTCACTCTTTTTATATGAATTGACGCTTATCGTCACAAAAATCAATTCTTCATTAATGTAAATTTGACGTTTGCTCAATTTTAAAATCTCAATTTTCAAATTTAGTACATTAAGACGTAATGTAAATTACCTGTTAATAAATTCATTTGCTGTATAAGGCTAAACTCACAAAATACACCATCTGCAGATAAAAACAAATTATATACTTACCCTAAGTTTGGCCTATGGATAAGAACTCTGTGATCATTACTCACAGATGAAAAACTTAAACCACTTGTTTGGAGTGGATGGATACCGTCATCATTACTCTTTATTGTGGCTATGGCATAATCTACTTTACTGGGACATTTTGTATTAAAATGGGCAAATGTCGTATCTACAAAAAAGGGAAAAATAAATTTTAATAACACGCTACTATAAGCGTTATATACGTTAACTTCAGGCGATGACACAACATCCATTGCTGAATGGAACACAATATCTATAGGCATAGTCGCAGGAGTTCGATAATATCTGACATCGTTGAATTATTATTAGAACCTACGTCGAATCCCACTGAGAAAGATCAGACACCACTGGACTTTTATGAGAACCTAGGTCGAATTTCAATGAGAAGGTTCAGACATCGTTGGATTATTATGAGAACCTAGGTACTCCGGTTCCCCTTCCAACCCAGAACTGACCGCTTCGAAATTAAATAATCTTAAATCGTAAATCTCTCTCTCTCTCTCTCTCTCTCTCTCTCTCTCTCTCTCTCTCTCTCTCTCTCTCAAATTATTCTTAAAGCCAGTGTCGTCATAATAAAATTTAAAAAAACTTACTGTCCAACATCATAAGACCTTTAATGGCTTGGTATTTCTTTATTCCTGCGAATGGTTTTTCAGGTGCATTGTTACCTCCACTGGAGAAGGTTGACCACCCAACTCCAATATGACGACTTCCATCAAATGATCTGCTGTTAGCGCTTATAATGACATTATGATCAGAAGGATCTAATACATCTGTTGTACAATCAAATGAAGCCGATCGTCCTATTATAAGCATGTTTCTTACAGTAATGGTTTTGTCAGCGTATGCATGCGCCGTTGCACTTGGCCCGTTTAACATGGTAAAAACTCCTACTGTACTGTCTGCTACTTTATTGTGTTCTACAATTACACTGGGGCCATTTTGGTAGTAAATTGCATAGTCAGGAATCTTCCATATTTCAAAATTGACTATTTCGTTACAACTTCCCGTAACTACATCATTTGGTAGTATTGCTATTCCAAGCAGAGATGAATGAACTGTGTTGCCAACATATGCGTCGCCACTTGATCGTGATCCACATGATTTTAAAGGAACTTTATATCCAACCCTCTCTGATCCCGCAACAGCGTTATCTTCTAATATCAGATTTGTTGCTTTTTCAGCGTTAATAAACCCGTTAAATCTCACATTCAAGGGTTCAAAACGATCTTGATAAGATCCTTCGTATACCATCAATGTTAAAAAGTTTCTTTTTATTTGTGTATTGTCAGATGTAGTTTCGATACCTAAACAATAAAATAAGGATGTATTCAAATGTGTAATTCTATATATTCAAAGCTGCGTTAAGTTTTCCTATGAATTATATATAAACGGCGCATTTTTTCGTAACTATGGCTCTCATGGAAAATACTTGATTCCATGATAAAACCTTTACCTAATTTAAAAATCAAGGGGAAACACCAATTTTTACATTTTAAAATTTTGCAAAGTCATAAACATCTTGTTTATTAATAACACGGCACAATTACTAAGGAAAGAATACAACGAATGATAAAATATTTATATAACATATGTTGTTAAAAAGAGGTAAGGTATGTTAATTGATGGCATATTTGTAACATTTTTCGTGTCAGTCTATTTAAATTAAATACTGGAAATGATAAGCTTCTATGTGAATGTGTGATGTCTGCTTCAATAGAAACTTTTACTTGATACCCGAAGCTAGAAAGCTCATTGATCTTTATTGAGCAAACGGATCAAGGAGCAGTGGCCCTTTGATTTGATTACACAGTATTAGCGCTAGGAGGAATCGTTTAGTATTGGTCCTGCGTTTGATCCACCAAGGTATTATAATGTAACAAAAGACATACCAAACCATACTGTGTGATGAATTACGTTGTCCTCGATAGGGAGTCCATTCAATCCATAAACTCCGATTGCTGGTGAGAAACCATGGTGGAAGGCACATCTCTTTACGTAAGATGGTTTGATAGCGGAGACAACCCCAGCATCTATAAAAGCCACTGAATACCTGGCGTCATAACTTTCAACCCAGCCTTCTTGTCCAGTAAGATAGAACTCCACATTTGAAATACGCGCCGCTCCTACAATCAGTGTAATAGGCAGAAATTTATGAGATCTTAAATATGAACTATCCATTATGCTGTAGAATTGGATGTGCTTTATTCATTAAGCAAGAATATAAAACAAAAACATGTTAAATTTTGATGTGTAATATATGGAAATTTCGGAAAATTATTCCTCATCAGTGACACTAGGGACCAAAAGTTTGATAGATAAAAAATATAAGCCAAACAATTGAAAGTAAATGAATCTAAAGTTCCAAAATCATATAAATCCAGATTTAGCTAAGGAATGCTTTGCATGAGGGAACAAACCTCAGTTTTAAATAGATTTCAAAAATGAAAACGTTTGAAAATTTTGCTAAATCGCACATTTTCTGAGCGCACAGAGAACTGATATATTGCTTTAAATTGAATATGATTAAAAAGATAAAGCAGTAAAAAAGTAAATGTATATATGTATATATATGTGTGTGCGTGTGTGTGTGTGTGTGTGTGTGTGTGTGTGTGTGTGTGTGTAAGTAACACAAATTACAAAAAAGAAGATGTATAAATTGGATGAGAAAAGGTCGAGAAACGACGAGAGTGGAAAACAACTTTTTAAAAATCGCACTTTCTGGGATAGGCCACGAATATTGAGGACGAAACGTTGAGATGAAAATATGCTAGTTGCTGCTGGTAACGGCATTTCTTCTTGTATAATATAAAGTAGAACACAAAAGTACCCAGATCCAGTAATGCTTGATTTGTATGGTTCTGTTGTGGTCGTAAGTTTACACAGGTTTTTTTGTTTATAAAAGGTTTCAATTGTTAATATCTCGTCTAAATTTTTTTTTCTAAAGTATGCAAGCATTGGAAATGAGCGGAATGTTTTTCATAAGCTTCACTTACTTCTGATATATATTATTTAGTTTGCTGTATATTTTGCTAAAAGAAATCCGGTAATGAATTTCATAGCATCAAAACATAGAACTATATTTTGAAAAGGTTTTTATACAAAAGGTACTGTAAATATCAACTGTCAAAAAGTGTATTATCGCTGAAGTTTTCAAATTTGTGTGGATAAAGTATCATGTTGATATACACGTCTCTTATCGACAAATTTTCAAAATTAAATTTTCTGAAAAATAAATATTTTATCTTTGCAACGAAATATAAATGAAGTATGAATAGATTAATAATCGCATTTAGATAAACTTTTTTTACATTTGATTGATTTTATTTTTGATAAGCAGTCATTAATTATGCTTACCGATATATCTATTTCCATTCTCCCTGGTTATCCCAACAACTATCCTTCCACCGAATGATTCTTGATACAACTTATCATAATCGGCTCCTTGGATCTTGATGTTCCTTGTCAGAAGACCAACTTCTGCTGCCATATGTATAGTTATTGAATTATGTGTTTCTGTGTTTACTATAAAGAATTACAATATAATTTTTGTATCATAATGTAAAAGTAATCATTCTGTTCTTTTAAAAACAAATAATTAAATACATTAGATTAACAATATTAACCAAAGGCTCATGGGCCTTAACGCTCACCCTGAGATTTGTCCCAAACTGCAAAGTACAGTAGACAATAATTGTAATTACAGATATCTCGAAAGTATTTTCCATTTTGGAACTGCCACAATACTTAATCATTAATATCTACGCACAATGTATTTATGAAAGGTAAAAATGCATTAGTTGACGAAAGAACAATTGAATTTTCCAGATGATTAACCATTTTAGTATACTTATGCAGATACGACTTTGACCTTTAAAGTCAAATCATATGTCAAAACTAACGTAATCATTTTACCTTTAATTTTCGAACATACATGCCCATGCAATAACTTTATAGTTTCAAAGTTAATCTACAATTTTATTCTTCAGCTGTTATGTCTACGACCGTTGAACATATATGAGTTTGAATCATATATCAAAAAGATTGTCATATTAATTCCTTCAATAATCTAATATACATTCCTATACAAGTCAATAGTTTTTAAAGATCATTAGCAATTTCAATCTTATCCAGCTATGATGATAGAAAAGATAAAAATTTAATACCAGGGACATCTGTTTTATAGGGCAGCTTATAAAGCTTGATTGACTGGATGTATAGTTGCCTGGTTTATCAATTCAAAGTACTCTTCATCTCATTTGTGCAATTTATGGATTTTAGATCCTATGTCCCGTGCCATAAAATGTTAACTTTGTTTCCGTCTTGATTGTCATGTTTAATATATATATAGGGTTAGGATTATAAATATATATATATAATATATACACCGCAATCTATATTTCACTTATACTGATCAACGCATCGATAATTTACAATAACCTACCGATATGTTTGTATTTCAAAGTATCATTTAAAGTTATAACGTTATTTGATACTGCCGTTATGCGGAAAGTCTCCGTTTCCCAAGCACTAAATCCTGTAGGTGCTATAACAATATCATCACCAATAGACCAGTCAACGCTCTCCTCCAGAGTGATCTGATTATCTCCTTGATTTGCTGTTTGTGATAGTTTTGTCCATGTCACATTGACGGGTTTCCCGTGTAAATCTAGCATCCCAAATACACCTAGAATACAATGGATGATATTATCTTTCATAAAAATGTTAAAACAAATTGGTGTAGTAGAAAGCAAACACGGACTTTTTAAATCCATTATACACTATTACCCTACCTCTGACTAAATTCTTTGATAGTGATTGGCTAAATGGAATCACATGACCAACCCAGTATCATTCCGTACATATCCGCACACGCAAAAATACTGGGTCAGCAAGCTGATACCGGGTGGGTTAGAGTTTCGTCCCTTGTCGCTAACGTAAACGTCAACAAAAATGACGTAGTTTTAACTCTTTGTATACGTCACAAGTACATCATTTTACAAATTTCTACTGTGAAGGGACAGTTCAATTTTTTTATCATTACTTATTTATTATTTATTTATGTATTTATTTATTTTGAAGTTCAAATGTTTTATTATTAAATAACATGCATTAAACCTTATTAAGTGATATTCCTTGTTGTAATATTTTATTGCAGTCGGATATTTTTTTTTTTTATTTTCAATTTCTTTCATCAACAAGCATTGGGTCATCCGTAGGGTAAAAAAGTTACATGGTTTGTAAGTGTCCGGTACTGAACGATACAGGGTCAGTAAAAAGATACCGGGTGAGGCTCACGCCTCACCCGGTATCTTTTCTACTGACTCTGAATCATTCCGTACCGGACACTTACAAATCATGTAACTTACAATGAGCAATATGATAACATATGATAAGGCGAAACTCTAAAACAAGATGTTCTAAAAAATCTGACTTAAGCTCTGTATCATTAACTCCATATCTTTTAGTTTTCAATTAAAATTAACTTTAACAACTGTAGTCATAAGTTTGTGACAGGTATGTTTATGTTTCATTTCTGAATAAAGTCGAGTCTAATTAAACGGGTAATTCTACAACAAATTATCTATATTTTAATAATTCTTGTAACAGCTAGACTTATCTTAAGTGATAGGCATAGGCTTAGGGGTTACAGTTCCTCAAGAAACAAAGAAAAGTATCTAACTGCGGTATACACTGTCATAAATCCACTTCCCTTACCTATTGCTTTTGATCCTATAGCAGGTCCACTTGACAATGGATAGGTGGGCGTGGCATGGTTACCATTTAGGAGTATGAGCACGTTGCCAAGGAACGGTCTATCCTCCCAACCAATGATAAGACGACCACCCATAATCATTAAGTATGTAACGCTGATAGTGAAATCTCTGTATGATCCTGTGTTATTTCCATGGTCTAGTTCTAAAGCACCATATATGACTAACTTGTGCATATTGGGCAAAACTCTGTCTGCAACTAACCACTGACCTGATAAAATAAATAATAAAAAAGTTATTTTTTATTGTTTTAAATAAATTGAATCTAAATTATGTTTTTTAAGTTAATACTTCAATTATTTATAAGGATTCACGTTATGTTTATAAGGATTCAATCCTAGTACAGAAAAGAAAAGGTTTATTTTTCTAAACTTTGCTTGCACATTCAAATGAAAGTAAATTGTGACAGTGAATTAAACAGAATATTCATATAAACGCATATTAATGTTGTCATTAAAATGCATATTAAACAAATATTTTACAGACTCTGATTTACCTTCAACAATCATCACGTCATCTCCATCCAATGGTAGACCATATGTGCCGTTTCCATAGTTACCACCCCATCCTTCCGGTGCCTTCGACCAAGACGAATTTTGTGACCAATATTCAACATCATCACGTCGAACATTGGGTGGGGGTATAGTATTTGGATCTGGGGGAGGAACACAATCTTTAAAGAAGCATTTATATGCTGAAAATTTAAACGACAAGTCGGTTGTTGAACCTGTGGACCGTTTCCTTCTTCCAGAATTGCTTGACCTTCGAGCTGAAACTGCAAATACAAGAAACAACTTTATAGCTGATGCAATAATTAAAAACTTTTTTCCTTAAAATTGAAAAAACAAGTTAGTATCTAATACATGTTTGACAAAGATACCAAAACAAAAGAAAATTTGTGAATCAAGAATAAAAGAAACTCAACAGAAGACAAAACACAATACATCTAAATGACAGAAAAGTTGTCCCCTGAGGAGAGATCTTTCATTTTGAAAACTCGTGTTTGTTTTAACTGAATTTTGAACATAAAGATAATGTCATACTGAATACCACAAAGATCAAGGTCGGATATAACATAAAAGACATGGTTTTATATCCCATTCCGTCTACATCCGATTTTATACAAGTTTTAACACTTCATTGGAGATGCTTTCCATTGAATAAAATCGTCAACATTCTATTTGTGATTTTAAAAAAATTAGCTCTGATATTTCTCACCTAGGTATTTTATTTTGCTAGTTGCGCCGTCATATTGCCAGTCTCCATTGTAAGCACTATCTGGATCTAAGCTCGATGAAGCATTCAAATGACCTCTATTATCAATTATAAAACGGTCTGGTTTGTATGCTACGTTTTGAGTCATGATAATATGATCAGGTGTACCACCTCCATTCTGAAATTAAGAATGAACCAATTCTGTAATTGTATATTTTATGAACTTCAAATCCCCCCTATTATTTTAAATTTGCGTAAAGAGTACGGTCATGGTTATCAATACTTTGTAGCAAGAATAAAAAAATAATTTAAATCTGAAAATTGGTTATTCGAGATTCACAACAGCATCGACATAAAATTATAAAGAAAGTAAAAATATGACATGCTAAAGACGAATACATTAAACCAGCTGAATTAAATTTTTGACAATTCGATGCCAATATTATAAACGAGTTTATATTATATACTAAGGTGGTGCAACAAATAAAGCGGGAGATGGTGTGAATATATACATATTTGTTACACTCAGTTATTACAATACTTGTTTCAATAGTTTAGACACACCCATGATGATAAACAGTCTGCATCAAGATCATGACCGATAACTTTGAATCTAAAGTATAAAACTGACGTTCATCAAGCTAAGTATTTAAAAGAACAGGATATATTCAGGGTTTTTTTGTTTTAAATAAACTATTTTGCCCATTTTATAATTACCTCATCAAACATATAGAACATGCCGGTAAAGGAAATGTTTGTTAAATGATCAGCATTCTCGAATTCCATACTGTATTCTTCTCCACTGACTAAACAACCCATCCAGCCCTTGGGGTGAGTAAAACGTTTCTTTTGCCACGGTAGACTTGAATTGCCGAAACGGTTAGTAAATATGACATTCTTGTAATCCAAAGCTGAAGGGTGGATGTTGTTGAAAGAAAATCTGTGAAATTTAACATCGCCAGGACATTTACTTCCACTAAACCCTACAGAGAGTGAGGAGTCGACAGTGCAGGTCGATGGCAGAGTACCTGTTGTCGGTACAACTTTTCCATTAGTAATACCAATCAATGTTGCATCCAAGTCTTCTACAATGCCTTCGAACTCCCAAGCATATCTAACCTTTTTGGGAGAGTTATTAAAACTTAGCCTCTGGGTTTTATAATGAAATCCCCCGTTTTGATCTGAAGTTCTTCCTGCTATTCTAGTCCAGGCAAACGCGGCACAACTGCCTGTATCGAAGTTAACGAAATCCGTCCCATTGACGTGAAAACCAAAACCAAACGGCAAAACAATTCCAGTTTTAGTACACCCACCGCTAGGTTTTGGCAGGACTGATGAATGAGCAACGATCAGGGCATCTTTTACCATTGGTCCATTTTCTGTGTAGTATTCTCCTTCTACCAAAGCCTTCCCTTCATATCCAGCTAAAACATTGTTAACTAAAACAAAATCATGGAACTGGAGAGCTCCGCCATTCACAGCTTCTGCTCCTTTCTCGCAATTCCATGTAAACAGGTTGTAAAAACGAGCGGGATATGGAGTACTAGACGAACAATCACCTCTTTCACGAGGAATAAATGTCTCAAATATCCATAATCCAAACCATCCAAAAGAGTGGGCAGTGTTATTATTGAATACACCAAGTGGCGTTTGCTGTGGACATACAGAAGATGTTCGAGATGGCCCCTGAGGATTGTGATGCATTCTATACCAGAAACCAAAATGTGAACCACCGGCCGCTGCGTTATGTTGGATCGTATTGTTTGGATTCGTTACCCAAAACGTTGCAGGAGTAACGTCATCATTTAAAAGACTTGAGCTTTCGCGAACAAATACGCCTAGATTAAATTGAAAGATATTTCCAGTTTCTATGCCGTCTTCTAAAAACATAGCTCCACCCATAACATTATAAATGACGTTTCTTTCGATCAATGCATTATGAGTTCCATGTACATTAATAGCTCGGTTGAATGTATTATGTACACTGCAGCCTCTTACGTAAGAAGTCGACATATCACCCATTAAATGGAAATGAATAGGATATCTTCCAAGACGAAAAGCTTGACCGGCATGGGTCACTTCAATGTGTTCTATTCTTGCTGTAGTAAGATGTCGATTTGGCTCTACTGTGTGTAAGAATATAATTCCACCAAATTGATCGCTTCCCATCTCTTCACCAAATCTGCCTAGGAAGCAGGTTTGAATGGCAAACTCCCCTAATTAAAAAGTATTAAAAATAATATTTAAATTTTCATCAAATCGGCCTAGGAAGCAGGATTGAACACCAAACTCCCCTAATTAAAAAGTTTTGAAAATAATATTCAAATTTGTTTCAATTTCAAAAAGGCATATAAAAGCCTTCTAATACACGACAACAACTGGTAATAACCACGTGTTCTAAATTAAACAGTTAACTCACGATGTCATATCATGAGACACATAGCATGCATTGGGTTGTAGGTGAAGACAAAGTACATCTATAATCGAAATGTAAAGAATGAAATATAGTGTTTGTATTCTTATTGATGTTCGTAAAATAATGCAAGTCCAATGTGCTTCTTGTCGCTAGTTTTATATTAAACTGAAATGTATTTCAGGTTTCTTATTGACTGAATAGACAAGCCAGACAAAACGGTTATACATTTTGTATTTGGTATCAAAATCTAATGTTTATCAAACCCATTTCCAGAATTGTCTGTCTTTATCATATATCATATACATGTATTTAAAAAATGAACTTGTGTATAAAACGTTTGAAAAAGAACTATTTATAGCTATATGTATTTGATGTTTTTAACACTTTCCTGTAGACCAACTGTGTCTAAAACCCAAAGTTACCTGTATTAAAACCATCAGGGCAAGCTTTTATAAGTTCGTCCCACTGTGGATCTCTATAACCTCTGACCTTTACATTATGAGATAACAATCCGACCTCAGCCCGGTATTCTAAAAGTCTTCCATTTATAGTTTCAGTAACTGCAATATGATCGTGGTCGAGAGCTGGAGAAATGGTCAAAGTTCTATTTCCTCCACTTATTGCTGTTATGGTTCTTTTTTCGTTTTGAGACTGACTCTGGTGGTGACCTGTAGAAGCTATGACAATTTCATCTCCAACTTTCCATGTAACAGGATCTTGTAGATTAAGTGTGGTGCTGCTTTTAGATGCCGTAGTATCCAGTCTTGTCCACGTCGTTGGTACAGGTATACCTATTAATAATCAGTCAATTTACTCGTTATCAAACAAGAAACAACTTGTTAAAAGAAACTACAAATTTATTACTTACAAAAGTGTAACTGATTACAGAACATCCACAAAACAGTTAAACAATGGGTCATCAGCTATCATTAACCAATTAACTAACATAGTACTAAAATATCTTTATCTTTTAAATTTCACATTGAAATTCAATTAAATACCAACCCTGAAAATCAGGTTCAAACATAATAATACCATATTTGGCTTCTTAAATCTTACGGACGAGATGTTAGAAAAACTCGCACCTGTCCCGCAATAACAACAAAAAAGTGTTTAACTAATGACTTATTTTTGGGGACTATATACATGACTATTAAAGTTTGATATAGAACACTTACCGTGTAAATCCAGTGTACCCTGTCTTACGGCTAGAGATTTTGTTCCATATATAGGCAGTTCTTTTGTACGATGATGACCGTACAAAGTAATTACAGCATTTTGTTGGAATGGTTCTTCCTCAGTACCAACCTAATTATTTACAAAACTGTTATTATAATTCAGAAACGATTACAATAAAAATATTATCATTATCTTTTTGATTATTAGTTATAACAAAAAGTATTAAAACTGGTACAGTGGTTAATATATCGTTAAAGGTCCACTAATCAGACCGAATCACTTCTGCCACGTACGTTTTTAAATTGTATATTGCTATCAGAATAATTTTATGTAAATCTTCTTATAATGCCTTGGTTTAGAAACACCTAAATAAAGGAGAGAGAGAGAGAGAGAGAGAGAGAGAGAGAGAGAGAGAGATTAACCTGCAATTTTCCTCCATCGGTTATTAAAATATTTGTAGCCTTTAATTCAAGATCTTTTTCGTCAAAAATCAATTCTCCACCTACACAAAATACATAAAATCATGTTAATCACGTATATACCGTTACCAGTTTGAAAATTTAAACATTGCGTATAATATATGGCTTATGTTTTTTATTATCAAACTTTTCGGTCTTAGTGTCACTGATGAGGAATGAATTTCCGAAATGTGCACATCTGGCACATCAAAATTCAACTGGTATTTGTGTTATATATTTACTACTCCTAAGTGGGTGCCGCTGCTGGTGGAGTAAAACTCCCCGAGGGTATCCATAACTCAGTAGGCAGTACTTTGTACTGTCAGAAAACGTACCATTTAGCAAAATTTTCAGCTGTCTTAAATTGTAAAATTTGTTTAAAACTAAGGTTTGTTCCCTCATGCAAAGCATTCCTTAGCTGGATTTGGATTTATATAATTTTGGAACTTAAGATTCCTTAATTTCCAACTGTTTGGCTTATGTTTTTTATTATCAAACTTTTCGGTCTTAGTGTCACTGATGAGGAATGAATTTCCGAAATGTGCACATCTGGCACATCAAAATTCAACTGGAATTTGTGTTACATATATAACAAAAATACCTGTTAAATTTTCATGACCTATATGTGCACATTTCGGAAAATCATTCCTCATCAGTGACACTAGGGGTCGAAAGTTTGATGGAAAAAATCATATGCCAAACAGCTGAAATCAATGAATTTATTAAAAGTTCCAAAATTATATGAATCCAAATCCAGTCATATATTTAATCAAAAAAGAAAGAGGAATTTTGTATATTAAAAATTTCAACGTGCGATTGAAAATTTTTGTTGAAGCAATTGTTGATTTTTATAAACATTTATGCAGTCTTCAGTACTCATATATATCAGTTTTTGATTGTTAACTGTCTTGACGCTTATGAGAATACTAGGCATCAAATTAATTTTTTAATTGTTCCCTGCATATTTAAGTCATCTTTACAAAAAATCTAATGAAGCAGGGAATCCACTTCCCTTGGTAGATATACATGTAAATGTATATAATGATACATAGATTTACTCAATTATATTTTATTTTATTGTCTTAAATCACGTTTTTCCTACCCCTGATTAATAACATAAGTAGCTGTGCAGTATCTGTATCAAGTAAGATGCTCTGTCCGGCTTCAATAACAACAAGATCTCCATCAACAGGCAATGGACCACCTCCCCATGTGTATGGTGACGACCAAACATCTACATAGTGAAACATCGCTGACGTCTGAAATGAAATTATAGAACTTTCTGCAACGCGACTGGTCAGGGTACATTGAATTACGTTCGTTATATAGAGGTAACACATATGTTAAGTGGTAAAAGGGAAATAATTTCAGAATTGCGAAGTTTGTTCGCTAATTAATGCAGACTTTTCCAAACTTTTAGAGTACTCGCTCCGTAACTGGAAGGTCGTGGGTTCGAACCCCGGCCAGTTCTGACCTAAGACTTATAAGTGAGTAGTTACTGTTCTTTCGCCAAGCACTCGGCATTACGAAATAAAAGTCACGGTTCTTCGGATTGGAACTTAAAATAAACGAGGTCCCGTGTCATGACAGGGGTGGCACGATAAAGAACCCTGCTGTATAATGCCATCAGCGCAACGCACAGGCAAAATTCCTGCACTATTTCTATAGCTGGCGACGTCTCGATATAAGTGAAATATTCTTGAGTGGGACGTTAAACACCTTTACTCAATTCAACTTTTTAGGGTGAAATTAATTTTTGGAATATATGAATGGAATAAAAGTGTTAACGCCACAGCTATCATTCTTCCACTGATATTGAAGTGGTTAATTTCTAGAATTCCAAAAAAGGGGTGGTAATAGCAGAATACCAGAGAATCTTAATAAGTGATTATATGAACTTTCTAAAACTAACTATATGATCTGTCGAATTCGAACATATGCGTCAAGAGGCTCTGTGATCAGTAACCACTAGCTAAGTGATCTGTCGAACCTAAGCGGCAAGAGGCTCTGTAATCAGCAAGCACTAACTATATGACATGTCGAACCTAGCCGGAAAGAGGCTCTGTGATCAGTAAGCACTAACTATATGATCAGTCATCAGTAAGTAGTGTTTAAACGGTTCAACCGAGTCAAACCACTGATGTAAAAAGGGTTATTGAAGATCAAAAGTTCATATTAAATAATTATACAGTTTAGCCATACCTGTCTTGCGATTCCGTTTCCAGCTACATTAACATTGACGTTTGTCTGAACTGATGGCGAATGTTGTCCTGTTTGACATATAATCCGAGTATTTGTTACAGTACTAACTGCACAAACTGTTCCTGCAATCGTAACCACAACATCTGCTGGGTTTGTTCTGAAATAAACAGAAACGAAGAATACCTGAGACAAATGTGTAAGTACAGAGCGTAATAATTGATGTCTATAGAACATAGATACAAAGGCGTGAAGATAATCAAAAAATTTAAATTGAATTAAAAGTTTAATTTTGTTTGAGTTTAAAAATAATTTTTTTATAATTGCATTTTTCAAAAAAAAAAATAATGATTTAATCATAAAAAATGATATCTTAAAACCGATTTTGTTTTTTCGTTTTTCGCAGAAGTAAATTTTAAAACATTGACTTGTTTCAAAATAATAATAGGTGCAAGCGAACTCAAAATAAGTACAAACCCAAATCCTGTCCCTGTGATGGTGAGTTGAGTTCCGCCTCCTGTTCCACCTCTCGCGGGATTTACGCTCGTTATTTCCGGTGTAATAGAAGCATCGTATGTGTACCCAGCTACCAGAGTTTTTGACAAACCATTTACTGTTGTAAGGATGTCACATGCTTGTGTTGACACGACACCTGAAAAAAGGTCAGAAAGTAATAAATATATATCAGCATATTTGTCTTTAATAGATAAATGCTAATGATCTTTAATATCTAGATAAGGGTACTAAAACCAGCCACTGGCATGTATAATTGCAACCATTCTTCACTTATGTTTCTTAAACAGCGTCATTGTGAATGCATATTTTTTTTTTGCAAAGCTAGTGGTGATAGTTATCATCTTCAGAATGCATTTGTATGTATATACATGTAAGATTTTATATTTCTAAACATACCAAAAAAAAATGCAATACTGATAACAATTTTAAAGGTTGTGCACGATTAAACATTTACAAATTTTCCTTTTTAATTATTTTTTGCCACAGTAATAAAGTACTTGAATTTGTAAGCCACTGTCGATTACACACTGATATATTGAAATAAACTCACAAAGTTCACAAGACAATCACAAATGCCAAACTCTCATATGTCACGTGTGTGTGTGTGTGTGTGTGTGTGTGTGTGTGTGTGTGGGTGGGTGGGTGGGTGGGTGGGTGTGTGGTTATTATCCTGGTGTACTTACCAACAGCCTGTGGGGTTTCACAAACATATCGTGACGCTGTCTGTAAGACACCAGATGCCTTATTACATATCTGACCACAAATAGATACTTGTATAGTTTCATCGAATCCAGATCCAGTTACTGTTACTGTCTGTTTACCACCGGTGCTACCTAAATTATAATTAAGAAATAGTAATTCGAGTTGCTGCCTACAAAACTATACATGAACATACTAAAGAGAGAACGCTCTATGCATTTAAAATAACACCTGGCATCGTTAATCGTGTTTAAAATTTTTGATTTTGCACTCGAGTTTGAATTTTTTTTTCCTTTAAACGAATTCAGGAAACAAATTTAACAATTTAATTATTCAAAATCATTTTACGCTCTTTCCTCTTCTTTATTTGTACGTAGTCTGCAAACACAAGCTCACGATAGTCACATGACCAGATTTGTAGACCAAAGCACCCCTGTTACCACTACAATCTTCGTAAAAAATGATAATTATAAACATGATCTATAAACATGCCGTGTTATAGCTTGAGATTTTAAAAAAATGAGGTTTTTTTTTTTGATCATATATCATTTTAATTACATTGGTTGTGTGAAATATAATATGCACAGTCTATTCATCTATATACAGTATATTACGGCTTAAATACTACAACCAAAAACAAAGGAATAATTAAGACACATCTAAATATATCCAGAATTAAAAAAAACATCGTTCCTTACCTCTGTTTGGAGATATAGAATCAGTTCTAAGTTCATACTGGAATGTTTTGTCGTTGTTACTTAATCCTTTGTTTTGTGTCTCAACTAGGACGGGATATGTGCC
Source organism: Tegillarca granosa (assembly GCA_029721355.1). Taxonomy (NCBI): domain Eukaryota; kingdom Metazoa; phylum Mollusca; class Bivalvia; order Arcoida; family Arcidae; genus Tegillarca; species Tegillarca granosa. The sequence continues at coordinate 52,666,426 of CM056597.1, read as the reverse complement.
AACTCCGACTGCACCAGTAGTACAATGGATAGATGTAGCTGATGATGATGAAATAACGCATTCTACACCATTAATGGTGACGTTGTTCTCGTTGTTAGAGGAAGCAAAGTTTTGTCCAGTTATAACCAGGTTCGCTCCTGACGATCCAACTGATGGTGTGATGGAAGATACAACAGGTGTCGCAGTCGACGAATATTCAAATGTAAGCGTTGGGTATGTTTTTCCGTTAGATGTTACAGTCAATGTGGCATTACCTAAGGAATTCGACGGACTAAGACAAATTATCTCAGAGAGCGATACTTGAGATAAGGAACACGGACTTCCGCCGACGTCTACAGTGGTTGATCCATCAACAAAGCCGTTACCAAGTATAGTAAGTAGCGTCTTCCCATGTATGCTTCCCTCTGTGGGAGTAACGCTTGTTGCTATGGCTTGACTGTTTATCGTTAAGGTTCCGGTAGCTTTCCCCTTTCCCTTTATAAATACATCCACGGGTTGAGATGTACCTACTGGTGCATTGGTTATGTTGCATTCAATCTGTGTGTTGCTTACACTGGTAATCTTGCATGCCTCACCGCCAACTTTTACCACAACCTGTGCGGTTTGCTCTCCAAATTTAGTTCCAGTTATTGTAAATGTAGTTGCTACTCCTGAAAGAGTAGTTGGGGATATGTTTGTTGCTGTCGGTGTTACATCAGAGTCATAGATGAACTGGCAGGGTGCGTTTGTGCATCTCGCTTGTATATCATTTCCATTGGCATTTACTTTCACGTCGACGGTTTTTATTCCCGCTGACAGAACTTGGCTTTTACAAATGATTTGTGTGTACGTCTTGCTTACAACAGGGCAGTTGTATCCCCCGACATCTACCGAGATATCACCTAAAGCACCACTGTATCCTGATCCAATTATAGTAATGTCTGTTCCACCACTCAATGACCCTCTTGAAGGCAATATTCCTAGTATCTGTGGGGTGATTCCAAATGTTCTAGGATATTGCCCAGAAATCAAAACAAGAGCATTACCGGTGTTTCCTACTCTGACGGATAAATCTTGTTGAACACCAATTTCCGGCTCGTTTGCAGTATCTATTGAGCACACTACTCCCGATTTAGAAGCGGAAGATGGGACACAATTAGCAGGTCCAAAAACGATTTTGTTTTGACATTTAGTTGTTGAAAATCCGTTTCCACTTATTGATATTTCATCAGACGTGGTTCCACTATTAACATTCAATGATGTAATTTTTGGAGAACTACAAGTCCAAAAGGCGAAGTTAAACTTGGTTGAATCGTTTCCTACGGGTTTGGTATCGGAACACCCATCAATTGTATAGTCACTGCCTTCACATGCATCACCCGATGAGGGATTTCCGACTCCTAGAAACAATAGAAGATTATGAAAAATTTGATATGATAATGTTTTTTGTCAATTTGACTATATCTGGAATATATAGGCCTATTTTTCATGCCTCATCAAGTTCAAATTGATATATCATTCATCCCATCGATCTGTTATTACACTCAAAATTTGTTTACAAAATATTTAGATAATAATATGATTTTTATGAACGGCTTTATTTTGATAATGGGTAGACATGTAAAACTTCAACTTTTTACAAAGAAATAACTGGACTCGTTAATATACTTCATGGTACAAAACATTTGAATACTGTCATTTCCACGTGTTATGACTAAAATATCACCTATATGTTCTCAAAATGAAACCATTTTGTTCCTTAGCTGATTGCAGAAAATCTGAAAGTTACTACTAGATATATCGACAAGCCCTATAATAAATACATGAGACGTCAAAACAAAGCTTGACAACATCCTTTATATGCGTTTATACTTGCCAGAGTTAACATCGTACAACGCCTCCATATCACCAAGTTTTACAGACACTTCTCCTGAATACGATGATTCGCTGGAAACATGAACACTTCCACGGAAATTGGTTGTTTTGTATGGTTCTATCCATCCACTCCAGTAATAATATGTACCAGGTACTGTAAATCTATGCATAAACACGCCTACAAACAACAAAAGTCAAAAGTGTTAAGATACGTTTACGCAATATATATATATATATATATATATATATATATATATATATATATATATATATATATATATATTCCAATGTGTTGTCAAACAGAAATGGTGAGCAACATCCGTATCAAAAAAAGTTTCACATAAGTGTACTATGAATTAATTATTTTAAAGATATAGAAAACTTAAAAAACTAACCGCTAGGAGTTCCAGTTTGGCCGCTACTAAAACCATTTTCTTCTGGATCTTCCGAGACATCAGATATAGTTTGCTGAACTCTTGGATTCATTCCACTAACCCAAGATGGGTACGACCAATTCCATCTTACTATATCTCCAGCTGTTACGAACACATTAGCTGGGTTCCAAGCGTAACCCTCTCCAAATGCTACAGACACAAGTGTAAAAAGACACATTAAAATATACGAAAACTTTTACAATTTTAAATATAAACTTTATATGTGATAATAAACATAAATTATCAATGAGCATGTGTGCGTGCGAGAGAGAGAGAGAGAGAGAAAGAGAGAAAGAGAGATTTTTTGTTATAAAAATAATTGCGATAAAATTCAACAAAAAATAATAAATGTTGGTACCATAGTGTGTTCCCATATTGTCCACGTTATGGATAGTTGCCGTGTCTGCTACAAGACAAATAATCTGATTGGCTGTAGCAGATTCTATGACACAATCATGTCTACCAATCTTGATCTCAGTTTCATTCTTGTCCGTGGAGAATCCAGTACCAGTAAAAGTAACTTTTGTTCCTCCAAATATTGATCCTTGTAAGGGATAGACATTTGTCACCTTGAAACTATAATCTATATTTGGAACATTTCCAGACCTATAAAAATAAAAAATATATATATTGAGACAGTAATCATTTGGAAATACGGTTAGTTTACGGCACATAATTTTTATGAATGTTTAATTTTACAAGAAACATATTTAATTCACGATATAATATTTGAATAATTTCAAAATATACTACAAACCAAGTCAGTTCTATTCCTAAAAATCTGCTGAATTTTTGCTTATTCGCGAGTCAGTTGAACGATGATTTATTTATTTGTCTATAATCAAATGTTTAGTGAACTACAGCAGAGTTTAATTAAGTGTTTGTTAAGTGAGTTTATGCTCATAATATGTCTACAAGATGATTATATACATCAAGAACTTACCCATCTACTGCCGCTCCATTATTACCAATTAACAACTGTAAAGGATGAAGTCCGGGTGACATCGGTGGTAAAAGTGCAGTTACCTTGGTGTCTGTAAAAGACGTTGTGTTTACCTCTACACCTCCAATTTTAAGAACCCCCAAAGTTCCGAATCCGCTACCGGTGATTGTAAGTGTTGAACCTCCTATAAAATAATGCAGAAAGTTTGAATAAAATTAAAATAGCAAATTTTGTAACCATTCAAATGATGATTACATAATGTAAGCTCTTACAAAATATAGTTTCATTTCGAGCTAACAAATTTAATAATGGAACCTGCTTCTAAAACATATATAGAACACACATGAAAAGCTACCAAACTGATGTCAAACAGCAGTAAGTACCAAATGTTAAAGCTTAAACTTCATGTACATATCGGGTCTTCGTTAACACCCCTCCAGACTCCTATGTCACAACCAACTTCTTATTAATAAATTAAAATAATATGTCTAATTGTATTAAAATACCAAGAACAAAGTTCATGTAGACGTATTCATGACATCAAAGCGTTAAATAAACATTTCGTTTCAATTCTACGACAAATGGTTTGTCACCTTTGACACTGGACGTCGTTGGAGAGACACTACTAATGGTTGCTGATACTGCCGAACTGTATGTAAACGTTCCGGAATATGTCAGCTGCTTTACCGTCTGGTTGACTGATACAGTCTGTCCAATGTCGGCGATATTCTGTATAATAAACAAACAAGAAAAATAATATATTTAAAACACTCTCTCACACACACACACACACACACACACACACACATATATATACACACACACTTAAACAAACATACGCGTTTATGATTACAAGAATTACACGGATTTAAATGTCTAGCCGATTTAGTTTTTGATAGAATAGAAAATGCATTACTTTAACATAAACTTTTCACATTTTGACACGCCGCCGCCAACACCGGAAAAGTAGCACCCAAGTCTCGCCTTATGGTGATGCAAGGCTCGACAAAAATGTCAAACACACTAAGACAAACATACGCGTTTATGATAAAATGTGATATGTCAAAATTTAGAAAAGGTTTTAAAGTTATTAAACAAGGAGTTAAACAGATAACAAAACATCAATTTGACATCACGTTAATGTTTGCATCTTCATGTTAAAAAGTTATTACCACTACCAAATCAACTCTAAGACTTATATGCAAAAGAATATTAAATATCTTAAACTCTTACTGATGTAGGTACTACACAGTTAATCTCCGAAGAGGATCTAGTTGTAACGCCACATGTTTTTCCACCAATAGTAACCACGTCCTGAATTGTAAATCCATGACCAGCCAGAGTTAGTAAAATGCCACCTGCAGAAAAAAATTAATGAACCACGTGGAAATACGTTCATAAAATATACGATACATCTTTATCATTTTATTGTCATTTACATATGTATCTAGTAAAAGTAGTCAACAAATTCTAATCATTTTAGCTGAATATGTTTTAAATTGCAAAAGCAAATGATATCTCAACCATTCGCAATATATATATATATATATATATATATATATATATATATATATATATATATATATAATTGTTTGTGAATTTTAATACTTGTCGGAAGCAATCTATAAGCACGAGATTTCCCAATATGGAATGAAACTGATAAAGCTGCCATATGACGTGCTCTAAAAGCATGTGAACCTATCTTATATTAAAAAAATTAAAACTTATGTAGCAATATCAAAAGTGCGAACCACTGAGCTACTTGAATACCAATATACTGATACCTACCTCCAAGCGCTCCTGATGTTGGAGAAATATTGGATATTTGTGATGTGTATGTAAATGTGTGACTGCCTCCGTTATGTTGTGCTTTTCCTTTACTGTCTACTGTTACTTCTACTTTATAACTACCCAAGGGTCCTTCGCCAGCATCACATACTATACTGGTACTGCTAGCAGACTTTACTGTACATTCAGCACCACCAATAACTACTTTGTTAGCTGAAGCGACGCCATCAAATCCTGTCCCAGATATTGTTACTTCCGTGTTGTAGGATCCTATAATAATTAATTCCTACAATGCTGCTTTATAATTTTATAAGATATAATAGTTTTAACTGACAAATTAAAAAGCTGTTTATTATTTTTATTTTTAGATACTTGTAAATTTTTTATTAATGTTCTATGTGTGAGAATTCAAGTCGATTTTCTCAGAAATGTTCCAGATATTATCTAAGCTCCTCTGGATGTGTTGAACATTTTATTTACTTATTGCACTTGTATAACGTTAGTTTAGAAATTACATTGTAAATAAAAATTGTATTTACCTGATGATGGAGTGACACTGGTTACTGTAGGAGTACTACTACTGGTCCATTCATAATCACAATTACCGATACATCTTGTAGGGATGTCATTTATTACTACCATTACCTAAAAATAAAGGTGATTTTTTTTTTATAAAATTCATCTTAAGCACGAATTCCGTTTTACAATGTATTGAAGTAATTCAGTCATAACTAGCAATTACAATTAGCTTATGCTACTGAAAAAATGCCTAGATGCAAATAGTTATATAGTGTCTGTTCCAGCTGGAGAGAGAGAGAGAGAGAGAGAGAGAGAGAGAGAGAGAGGGATTTTGGATAATAATGGATCATCAGTCAGTAAGGCCATGTAATAAATTAAGTTTACCTGTGGTTTATCATTGACGGTCCTTAACATGTCACCTGGAATTGGATCGTACCACAAACTACCGTTGTTAATTGTAGCAACATTCACTGTAATCCCTACCCCGGTAAGTCTACTTCCGTCAACCTATTATTGATCAATACATATATAATTATACAACGCATCAATTGTACATACTGTAGAGCATTTGGTAAAAATAAAACAAATGGTAACATATATATCAGTAAAAGAAAAAAAGGTATTAAAGTATAGTAAGGTATAAAAGTGCAGTTTTTTTTCTTGAAAATATAACAAAAGTTGAGGTAGAATATCATAAAAAAAATTATTCTGTTTCATTATGTTCAATATTATACAAAAAACGTAAACTATCTTCTATATACCTAAGATAAAAAAAATGCAATTCTCTCTCTCTCTCTCTCTCTCTCTCTCTCTCTCTCTCTCTCTCTCTCTCTCATTACCTGTATCAAATCCTGATTACCAGCCAGTGACAAAAACGTGATGTACAAATCAAAGTTAACACAGTCTCCATGGCGATAGGCATAAATATCTCCAAATTCCGGTATGGTTTCCAGTTTATCTTTAAGTTCGTCTCCGCTCACATTAAAAAGTATGCCTAAACAAGAATTAAGAACAGAAAAGAAGTAAATTATGCATCATCAAAATTAATGCTAGTTTGTATTGGTTTGGTTATTGATGTTTGATGTTGTTGTTCTGCAGCAATAATTTGCTTGGCTTTGATAAGCGTATTTCAGTGCAAGTTTGTTTTATTTTTTTTTAATTTTATTTTGATTTATTTTATTTTATTTTATTTTTTTTTTTTTTAAATTTTTTTGATCTACATTGTAATAGTAAGCACTAATGTCGACTTTATAGACTTTTAAAGTGCTAGTACCCTAGTACCAGATGTAGAAAATAAACAACACACACTACTTACCCCATTAAACTGGTTCCGAGCCAATTAGTAAATGCTTACGTCTTATAAAAACACTTTATTACTTAAGATCGACCGAGTTCGAACCTATAACAGTGTAACATCTTGGGTAAGAAGACTAACACTAACATTTGAACCACTTGGTCACCACTGTTTGGAGATAAAAATGTTAGTTTGTCACTACATATAGGTGTGTGTGTGTGTGTGTGTGTGTGTGTGTGTGCGTGTGCGTGTGAAACGTCTCCATCTTATCAATTTTCGTGACATGAAGAAATCAGAAGTTTACAATGATGTATGACATCATACATAGACATTTTAACTTAATCTACAGAAGAAAAAAAAATATTTAAAAAAAAAACCGAATCATTCCCTTTTGTTAATACAGTCCATATTCTGTTTGAATTAGTTTTATGATTTATCATCACCTATTTTTAAAAAGTTTCCTGAATATCAAAAACATTTACCTGATTTTACTTTGTCTTTGAATGTGATACTGAAATCTCCCCCTACAGGTGGTGACGCAGGAGTGTTTCTCTTTACACGAATGTTGGCTCCAGATGGCATCTACAATAAATTAGGTCGTCTTAACTATAACAGTTGACACTTCAATGTTACAGGTTCAATAACGATATTTCAGAATATAAGCATATCTTTCGTAATTATCAAGTTGCCATAAAATGAAACTCATTCTACAAGGGTTGTTATAAAAACGGCGAAACTAACTTTAACATCTAATCAATTAAAACTAAAAAAACGATTAAAAACCTTTGAACTTTTAGTCGAGTAACAGTCAGGCTTTCAATTTTTTTAAACTTTTCTCTACTTTCATAACAAGACATATAAAAACAATTTATTTAGCAACTGTGTTTTAAAATTTCTTCTAAAAAGTTTTAACACGGAAGGTAATCATATTCACTATAAATCTTAGGAATTTCCATATTTCTGTAGGTGGGATATAAGATATATCCGTAAACTACCTGGCCACTTTGGCTTTGAAACTTTGGAAAATTATATCCACAATCCAATGGCGTTAATGTTATATTATAGGCGACGCCAGTTTGAATTTTTATCACAGTTACAGTATCTATCATTACATCATTAGGTCTAGCGGGTCTTAATCGTCTGCTCTCCAAATTATCTGAAACAATAATGAAAAATTATAAATTCACAGCTCAAGCGAGATAACCTATGATTTTTGTAGTCTCTAGTTCTTTTGTTTCATTTATTTGATATAGCAGGTTCTTGGTTTTTTTTTCACTAATAACATTATATTCATCTGCAGAGCTCTTCTTATAGAGGCGCCTTAAGTGGAAAAGTGGTCTCTAGTGCTAAATTTTCAGCCAAATTCCACAAAATAAATTTAGGTTAATCATAAAAAATGCAGTAAAATATTGTCAAAACAATAAGTCACTCTACATTAAAATGACGTAAACAGCAAAAGAATGACGTCATTTCTTAAAAGTACAAACATATATTTCTTTATTTGGACAAGGACTGGCATGTTTGTTATATTTTGTAACTCATATATATATATATATATATATATCAAAACGATAAATAACTATCATTTGGAGAGACTATAAAATACAATAAGTTACTTTCAACTTCAGCAAAACCGGTCTAATTTTCAATAATTGCATTAAAACATTTTGGATGTTGAAAAAACTAACTTGAATAGCTTACTTACCTTTATTTGAGAGAACATCATCTCTTCCCAGAGTAATTTCATCAAAGTAAACTTTAGAACCACTTCTACTTATCTGAATTCCATTGAGCGTAAAGAAAGAACCAAGAGGTTGTGCAGTAGTCACTGGCGTGAGGATATCATAGCAGCTATAATGCCACCTAAAACAAAATACATATCATTGTGTTTTTATCAATAAAACTTGCGAAAAAAGACTTTTATGGCTAATCCAAAACCAGTTACTCGCAGTGGGTTGGCGTTTTTTTAATAGTACATATGCAGCGTTAAAGAAAAAAGATTCAGAAGTGTGTGCATCAATTAAAAGCATTGTAATGTTGCTTTTTGCTTTTGTCATAATTGAGAATTGTTATTGATTCAGAAAAAAATAAAATAACAAAAATTAAAAAAGATAATAATTTATCATTTTCGAGGGTATCCATAGCTCAGTAGGCAGTACTTTGTGCTGTCAGAAAATATACCATTTAGCCAAATTTTCAGCGTCTTTGAAATTTATTTAAAACTAAGGTTTGTTCCCTCATGCAAAGCATTCCTTAGCTGGATTTAGATTTACATAATTTTGGAACTTTAGATTGATTAATTTTCGACTGTTTGGCTTATGTTTTTTATCTATCCAATTTTTCGGTCTTGGTGTCACTGATGAGGAATGAATTTCCAAAATGTGCACATCTGGCACATTAATATTTAACTGGTATTTGTGTTATATATTCTTTACGTCATACTTTTTTATTTTTGTTAGCAATAATTCCATATAAAAGACAAACGTGAATAGATTAACGTGTAAATAGTAAAAACTTTTGTGAACTTTATATTTACCTGTCCCTGACACTATGATCCGCATTTACAGTAACAGTGCCACTTTGGACTTCTCCATCTTGATCTTCATAGGAATATTTTACCCAAAAGTTGTTGTTTAGGTGCCCTTTGTAAGCAAAACAGACCTATATAAAATACATAATAAACGTACTTCAGTGATGCAATTGTATATTATACCTGTTCGTGATTTTAAGAAGTTTATGTGAATAAATAGGGCGATTGTTAAAAATAAACCGTGTGGTAGCGTGAATATTTAAACAAGGCTTCATGATGCTATTATTATCTATTCATGAATGTAAACTCTTCCTAGTTATAACCACACTCTGTAAACAACCACTTTTAAGAATTGTTTTTATTTGTTTTAAGATCAAGGAACAAATGACTAATGCGCTCGCATCAACAATGTGTTAAGTTGTCTAAGTACAGATCCTTTTTTATTTATTTATTTATTCTTATTTTTCTTACTGTTTTCAATTTTTGAGTAAGTTCAAGACCATTGTTATTTTTGTACAGGTAAACTGGGTTCAAAATAGTGCCTTTTCCACAAAAAGCTTCCACGTTGGTAACACGAGTACCCCTCAGTCCCTGACAAACAGGACAGCCGTCTTCAAAGTTGTAATGTACGCTACTTGTTGAAGGCTTTGTTATAGTTTTTGGACATCTAGTACCAAACATATCCATCAGGGCAGACTTAACCTGAAATAAAACGTTAATTAAAATAATAATTAATGAGATTCAATGATTTATAAAAGCAGATTGAACCAATCAGAGCTTTGGTACATAAATCAGACTTCAGTCAATTATCTATAGTCCGGTTCTACTTCAGAGCAATAGGTGTAATTAATCTATTGTTTTACATGTAGTATCTATTTTATTTACATTTATTGCTAATTTTGGCGTTTTATGACGTTTGTATAGGCTACTACAGTTTTGCTGTTTTTATTCAAAGTGAAAACAGACCAAAACTTGATCAAACATTGGAAAGTTGACTTACAAATGTATGTAAAGGTAATTTTTGATGCATATTTTATGACTAATTTTCAAAAAATCTAAACTTACGTTAGCAGCTGTAGTGTTGTAACTGATGGGTGGTGATGGTATCCCGTCCATATTTATCATAAACACATTTCCGCTCGGAACACCTTTTTTCTGTTCGGTAACCGATATATCTAATGATGATCCGTTAGCAGTGATATAATCGACATTAGGAATGTCACCTGAAACAAAAACAGTTCACACTTTGTATAAATATACTAAAAACAGTTTTTTTAAAAATGAATTATTAGTCAAAATATTATATCCCTGTGATCTGGAAAAGTAACTCTTAAAAAATTTCAAAGTTTTAGTGTACTAAACAACCTCAAGATAATTAATTTTGTTGAATATTAATGTCTGTTGTTTTCGTATTTATGTGTTTGTTAAACAGAATAACGTAATAAACTACATTCAACGTTTTACATAAACTTTAGATTTTTTTCAAATTAACTTCTAATAGAAATATGCGTCCCTTACTGGAATTTTAACAAGGCCCTACAACTCTCCTCAAAAAAGCTACAAACATTTTTACATATATATATATATATATATATATATATATATATATATATATATATATATATATATATATATATATACTTTTACTATACATGTAAATGTAAAAATGTTTGTAGCTATAAACAAACAGTGATAATAATAATAGTTATATATATATATATATATATATATATATATATATATATATATATATATATATATATATATATATATATTATCACTGGGGCTGAAACAGGTTATCAATATTGACTATAGTCGGTTGTATTTACTCACCACGTTCAGAGGTAAATGTAAAGGTATAGTTGTAACCATTTCCCTTGCTTAAGGAACTTACAGAAACGCCAACAGATTCACCATCTCCAAACACGGGTAACGATTGAAGGGCGCTGGATATAGCTGCGCCCTGTGGATCCCCATCCTTAAGTTCAAACGATTCTGTAATGTTAAAACAATTATCATGAGAAACTAAATACCAAATGAATCGTTTCTTACTTAATAAGGTGGTACTGTAATATCATTAGATCCATCGGCTTGACCTACAGTGTTCTAAGACTAAAAAACTGGAGCGGAAAAACAATAGTTCTGTTTACATTGTAAATAAAATAAACTAATAAAGACAACGCTTATAATTAGCGTATAAGTTAAACTGCGTAATATGCATTTTTTTCATTTTTTATAAAATGAAGTATTCAAAAATTTGCATCTCACGAATTACATCAGAATTAATCATAATCTGGAAATTTAAAGTGTATGTGTGTGTGTGTGCGTTCGTGCAACTAGCGGTCCATCGGTTTATTGTAAGTGTGTGTCTGCAAAATATAATACACGTATATAATGCAGCTGTAAAAGTAACTGAAGAAACCTTGTACAATCAAAATATATTATTACAGTTTGATATTTTTTACCAGTGTAAACTCCATAAAGTCCGAGCTGAAATGTGGCACCACTGTAACCGCCGCTTGTATCATCAATAACAACATGTTGTATCTCATTTACTGCTGACCCTATGCTCCAATTTTCCAAATGGATCTCTTGGTTTTCTTTTTGGACTTGGGATCGAACTCTAATTCGTTGCGTTTCTTGAGTTGCTTTTTGTGTCGTTGCATTTGTAAATTTTGTATTATAAAATCGAGCTGCAACAGTAGCGTAAGCGTCGACGGCTCCCTCTAGATGAACGACCTCCATGTAGTAGCTAAAATATAACAGAGGCCCAAGATGGCCCTAATTTGTTCACCTGAGTTTAAATGTAATTGGTATGTCTTGATAATACCTGTTAAGTCATAACATGTTTCCTCAATAGAAGTGGTTTCAGGGATCATTATTTTTATTGTTTAGGTTTTTAGCTATGTAGGTCACTGTGACCTACTTTTGGTAGCTATAGCAATCAGAAACACAAATGTGAATGGCAATGGTCTTTAGATGCTATTGACTAATATGAATGAAATGTGACAAGTAGTGTCTGAAAAGAAGTCTTTTGATGGATGGATGGATGGATGGATGGATGGATGGATGGATGGATGGATGGATGGATGGATGGCAGAGTGCCTACCCATAACAAAAGCTCACATGAGCAATTTTCAGATCCGGATTTCAGACTTTACAGATTTGACACATTAATTAAAATATCTATAAAAAAATCGTAAAAGTCAACTGCAAATTATTTCATAAAATTTGTTCAATTAGTTTAAATTATGTCACATAACAGTGATTTTGTAAAAAAAAAAAAAAAAAAAAAAAAAAAAAAAAAAAAAAAAAAAAAAAAAAAAAAAAAAAAAAAAAGGTTTAAGCTATCTCTACATATCAGTCAGTATCATATGTATTTCAAAAATAATAATTACACTAAAAAGTAAAAATTCATAAAATCTCTTCCATGCACCATTGTAAGTCATAAAATTCAGAAATTAAAATAAAAGAAAAAAAAGTGGCCTCACTGGAATTTGAACCCTCGACCCCTGGGTTGCTAGAATTGAAAATGGAAAAGGTCGAAAAAAGCGACTTGTATTTTACAGATTTTTAAACTGTAAATTTCAAAATTGTCAAAAATATGTTTCTTCACATAAGAAAATGATGTTTGGAAAACGAATTCACCTAAATTTATTCATTATTGTAATTTTGGTAAAAAAGTACTATTTACAATGTATTAAAAATAAACGCAAAAACGCGTAACCTAATTTTTCACAAAAATTATTGAAATTTACAAACTTAGTATATAAGATGCTTTAGATGCCAAATATCACATGAGATTCTACCTCAGTGAAGTGGTTTTGGAGAAGAAGATTTTTTAGGTTGTCAACTATGTAGGACCTACATTTGGTAGCTATGGCAACCTAAAATGTAAAAATTCATAAAATCTCTTCCATGCACCATTGTTAGTCATAAAATTCAGAAAACCAAAAGAAAAAAAAAGTGACCTCAGTGGGATTTGAACCCTCGACCTTTGGTTGGGTTGCTAGAATTGAAAATGAAAAAGGTCGAAAAAAGCGACTTGTACTTTAAAGAATTTCATGAAAATTGTCAAACATATGTTTCTTCACATAAGAAAATGATGTTTGGAAAAAGAATTTACCTAAATTTATTCATTATTGTAATTTTGGTTAAAAAAAAGTACTATTTACAATTTATAAAAAAATAAACGCAAAAACGCGTAACCTAATTTTTCACAAAGATTATTGAAATTCACAAACTTGGTATATAAGATTCTTTAGATGCAAAATATCACATCAGATTTTATCTCAGTGAAGTGGTTTTGGAGAAGAAGATTTTTTAGGTTTTTAACTATGTAGGTCAATGTGACCTACATTTGGTAGTTTTGGAAACCAAAAACACAAATCTGAAAGGCAATGTTCTATAGATGCTTTTGACCAAGTTTGAACAAAATGTGACCAGAAGTTTCTGAGAAGAAGTCGTTTGAAGCAATTGTTGACGAACAGACGGGCGGACGACGGAGGGTCTGCCTCTATTGATTGTAATAGCTAACATGAGCACTTTTTGCTCAGGTGAGCTAATAAAATACATCACGTAAACATATAGATCAAACTTCATTAGGACACGTTAACATATAGATCAAACTTCATCAGGACAAGTAAACATACAAATCAAACTATTGAGATTTAGTTGTTTTTCTTAAAACATATGTCAACAATATCTGTCACATTATATTATAATTGTCATTGGTGTGTGCTTCAGATAACTATATAATTTTACAAGAGTGAGTTTGGATTTGTTTCGACAATGAAAACATATCGAACGACAATATTGTCTAGTTTATTTGTTCCTAAAGGAATGGAGCGTAGTCGAATGGTTAATAGTGTTTTACACCAAAATCACGTTATTTTTCCTTATACAAAAACGGCTAATTTAAGATGATGAAGAAAACCGAGAGAGTATCAAGAGAAAATCAATTGTTCTTCGGCTATCTGACTCACAACCTTATTGTCTTAAGATTATTTTGAACGTAATAAACCCCCAAATCTTCCCCCCGTGTGTGTGTGTGTGTGTGTGTGTGTGTGTGTGTGTGTGTGTTAGCCTGACAAGATTGACCAGAACCGTAACTTATAATGTTACCCATAAAGCTTACATTTTCTCTTTGCTATTAAAAAAATAATGGAAAAGGTGTATCCCTGTCTCATTTGCACGCGATCCACGGCAATATAATTACCTGTTTCCTTTGGTAAGATTACGTCTTGAAGATGCTTGTTCACTCCATGTGGTATAAGATGTGGTATATCGCCTACATCTAGCTATTTCTACCTGAATAATATAAAAAGACAAACTTTGTGTAGGTTATAAGCATTACCTTCCAAACAACAATGCAGATATCGAGCGCATAATTCAAACTGAAAGAGAGTAAGCTATCCATGCTTTTAAGAAATAATAAACATAATTTTACGGAACCTGAGTAAGCTTTTAATACTAGTAAATGAATTGGTATGCCTTGCTTTTAAACATAATTATATGTCACTGATAAGGAATTAATTTCCGAAATGTGCACATATGGCACATCAAAATTTAACTGGTATGTGTATTATATATAGAACTTTTATATTTATAATCGTTTATCATTAAACTATGATCGTGGTAAAGATTTAGATGTATAATTTGTGGGCAGTTTACAAAACTAGTTTTACAAAACATTTTTTTTTATCTTTCATTTACAAAAACCTTATATATAAAACTAATCCTTCTATATATAACACTTACTCTATTAGCCATGTTACTGTCAGGACTCATGTACAAAATAGCGCCATCGTCTGCCTTGACGTAAAATGAATACTCTCCTGTGTGTGGAGGTACAAAATATCCCCTCATCCTGGATACATAACTATTCCAAACTTCTTCATTAAAATTTGCTTCTTCTGCGAACGAAAGAATGTAGTCAGACGCCGTGTTGTTAAACGATAAAACGTCTGCTAGATTTGACATGCTTTTGGATGTTTCATTCCAGAATTCAAGGATCAATCCTCTGTTTCCTAGAAAAAAAATTAAGATCATGAAAAACGAACAACTGAAGCTTATGATTAAATTCAATTTTTGGTGAGCCGGAACTAAGAAAAGGATACCATAAAACTCTATAAGAAATAACAAAAA
This sequence comes from Tegillarca granosa, assembly GCA_029721355.1. Taxonomy (NCBI): domain Eukaryota; kingdom Metazoa; phylum Mollusca; class Bivalvia; order Arcoida; family Arcidae; genus Tegillarca; species Tegillarca granosa. Next base: position 52,650,917 of record CM056597.1, on the reverse strand, counting down.
GGATCCATCAAAAATGTGCAAGCGGTTTATTATTTTTAAATACTTTTGTTTTCGCATATAAAAATAATGGAACTCGCCAGTGCACCACGTGATCAGTACCTCTTAATGTTTGTGCCAAATGAAATGGATAACGTTTACGTCTAATATCCCCGTAACGTCTAATATCAACGTAACACAACGTAACATTATCTTTTTAAATATATGAAGCGGTTATTTTTTTTTTTTTTTTTTTTTTTTTTTTTTCATAATCTTACCTGTGTAGCTATCTGCTGAGCTTTGAGGAACAACTGGTGTTTCACAAACAATACTGTTATCAGTAACATTTCCTTTAATCATACATTCATCTCCTTAAATAAATAAAATGACATCCAAATAAAAGTGAAATAGAGTAGAATAACCCCAGTCAAAATTCTCGTATCTGTGCGGTCAGTTTTAGGATGGCCGAAGTTCTCGGATAATCCCAATCCTCCTTCTTTGCTGTGACTCAACGAGATATTACGATGTCATGATGAAATGGTATCCAGTGGGTAAAAACGTACCCAAATTACTCAACTGGGAACATTTCGTGAACTTACGACCTACTAAAAAATCGTCAACTCAAAAGGAATTTTTATACAATCCGTGAAACTATAATAAAAAACATAATTCGTGTAATAAAATTGGTTTTAATTAGGGGATAAAAGAAGATATAAAGTTATATGATTACTTTATAACGGACTTACCACCAACATAAACTTTAGCTTTAGATCTTGTTTCGTCGAAATGACTTCCGGTTATGGTTAGAAGTTGTCCTCCTAAAAGACTACCAGTAGACGGACTTGTTGAGTTTATAACTACAATGAAAATTTACAAAGGAGTTATGATCCGATAAGACAGAAATATATAATTGCAGGATTGTTTTAGGTGAATGTCAGATATAAAGGTCATATGATAATTTTTTATTTTTTTCAATAAGATTTTCAACATTTAGCATTTGCTAATGATAACCTGTTTTGATGTGCTAATTTTTTTAATATTTTGATTTATAAAAATTCAAATATTAACTTGATTTTGATGTCTTTTAGCATTTAAAATTCTCTCTCTCTCTCTCTCTCTCTCTCTCTCTCTCTCTCTCTCTCTCTCTCTCTCCTTACCTGCGTAGGTTTGAAACATAGCTATTTGGTCATTACTATACACATGCAGTGTTTTTGAAGCAGGCATTGACCTGTAATACAAGAAAAATTAGTCTTCTTAGCTTTGAATTCTGATGAGTTTAACATTAAGATACACATATATAACAGATTTTGATACATTGTGATAGCCTTATAGATATATTATACGGGTTATTACCGTAGTAACTTGGTATTAAACAATATACAGCGGTTTTGAAATATCATGGCATTTCAAAACACAGAGCATCTGTAACGGGGTTTGTTCAGAAATATTTCCATAGTTTATTTTTAAATACGATTTGATGTACAAATCAAAATCAATTCGGAAAATATGTGTATTTATATTTGTATTGCAATTAACCATTTAAGATTATGTGTAATATTTTAATTAGCATCATACAATAATAACATGGCTTTAATTATACCATTATTATAATTACCTTCCAAAGTGTCCTTCTATCAGAAAGCTGACATTATTATTTCCTATAAAATACATAAATGAATTAATTATATAAATATACGATTTTTATAAACTATGTATCCTCAACATAACTCCAATTTAAAGCAAACATATTGACAGATACAAGTCGGCATAACATATAACAAACACTAGGTATGACTGTAACATTGCAGAGTTTGTTCTGGATACAAAATAGTATTGTATGGGAACCAAAACAATGGCTATTATATCACCGGGAAGAAGGAAGAATGCTATGCGAATAAAATTAAAAAAAAACAGAAGAAAACGGAATAGATTCAAGATTTAGGTATGGATATGTGAAAAATGTTTCTAAATAATGTCATAGTTATGATAATAACACACTTACCCACAAATGTTCCCTGTAATTTACATTTCATATAACCATTATCACTGGTTCCGTCATTGTTCAGTTGTATTCCATAACTATAGAATTTAAAAAAATGTTTTGTATAAGCATTAATTATATAATTTGTAAAACAAATCAACAAAAAAAAATGAATTTGAATTAATTATTTTTCCTTAAGGTATACAATGCACTACCTATAAATGTCCTATTTTACACATAACTTCAAAATTACCACGTGATTCTCTCTCTCTCTCTCTCTCTCTCTCTCTCTCTCTCTCTCTCTCTCTCTCTCTCTCTCTCCTTTCACGTGATCATTTTACTACAAGAAGAAAAAAACATGTTGTTTCGCGTCCATATAATTGGTTGTTTTTAAGATGTATGCAGACTTTATACTCACAAGACGTCCAGTTCCTGTTTCAACAGACATTCTCTTGCAGCTGCATAAACCCTATAAATTGTAAAATGTAACGTTATTATTGGAGTTTGTACAAGAACTTAAATACTTTTTTGTATTTGTTACAAGTAAATTAATGTATAAGGGTAACTAAATTTTTTTTTAATCGTCTATTCTTTGTCAATCAAATAATTCTTTCCTTCCTTTATCACGATAACTAGTTTTTCCCCACAAAAAGAGGGGAGAAACAAAAATAATTCATAATGAACAGAGTTGTCAAAACAATTATAACGTGTCCAAACATTCACTATATCGAAAATCTTTGTTTTAATACAAGTACGACGCAAACGCTCACACTCAGAAATATTCTTTTTACTTTTAGCTCTAAAACGCTTAAACCAATATTAGAAATGTCAAGAAGCTCACGTAAAGCAGCAATTTAAGCCAGGATTAAATATGTGACGCACCTTGCAATCAATAATTATAATACTAATAGCTTCCAATTCATTATGTTTTCATGGTTTTTAAATATGAGTACATATATACAAATTTGATAATGGTACAAAAAGTAACTATATTTACCTGAGAATTTTCTCAGTTCTGCCATTAGAACTTTCAGCAATATTACTACCGTATCTATCAGTAAATATCTTCCCTTTTAAAGTGAGAATAAATCCTGAAATACCAAGATATCAAATAATTGGTCATGTGTTCAATGTTAATTTTCTAAGTTTGGTGGAAAACATTAACATCATACATTTCCTGAATACGGACGAATATCAAATGAAACACCATCTATAGTCGATATATTAAACTGCAATGTTTTTTTTTAATATTCATGTAATTCATTTATTTGTTAAAGTAATCAAACAAAATATATCCACTTGTTGCGTAATTATAAAAGTGGAGTTGAGAAATGATGTTTTATCTACCAGTCAAGATTTCTTCACTTATATCGAGGTGGTCAGATCAGGGATGGTGGAGGAAACCAAAGTACCCGGAAGAATCCACCGACTTTCAGCAATTGAACTGACGAACTTTCTCGCACTAGGATCTGCCAGTGTGAGGTTTGAACCTAGGCAGTGAGAGGCACTGGTGTAGCTATAAGGAGTTACGCAATGATGATCTTGATTCTAAAACACTCATACTTTCAAGGTGTACATACAAGAATTTTTATATAATATGAAATTTTTATTTAATTTTTACTGATAAAATAATTTTTGTGTTTCTTTCTGTGTACATAATTCTATAAATTCAATGAAAATAAAGAAACAATCTCTACATTGTTATTGGCACTAAAACACGTAACTGTAAAATAAACAATACAGTAATACACCCAGGAATCTGATATATCTTCTATTGCCGTCAAAAGCAAAATGAATACCAAACGTTTGTGCATTAAAATTAGTTTGTTTTGCGCTGAAATGACAGCCAAACTCTCTTTACGTTATTTTTAGACTATTTTTTTAATTTTGATTACATTTCCCATTTTTAAGGTTTTTTATGTTTCACAGAAAAAATTAAAACATTACTGCTAACGACACGCGTTCCCATTCGTTGGAACAGCAAATTAATGTAGTCGCAAAAATGCAAGTCTCTTGATTGATGAAAGTGTCATGTGCATAATTTTAAATATTTCTTTTGGTAAAATTCAAAACTCTGCACATGACAACACTTTTAGTTTATATTTGGTCTCAAACAGAGTGTTATATAACAAAAAATGAAAGTATAAATATTTATATATAAATAGCAATTTATTGTATAATAAGGATAAATGTTCATACCTGGTGGTCCAGCCACTGGAGATACTGATGTTATTGTTGGTGTATGTGACCATGATGGCTGTGAAAAAGATACGAAATCAGCAAAATATGAAAAACTTTATAAGACAACGTTTGTTAGTCAGATTTATATAATTGTTTGATTATTTCTTTATTGTAAGAGGGGCAATGCCGATATTACAATAGCAATAATAATAAGAGGATGTATAGTCTTGTCAAGATTGTTGTACCTTATTTAATAGTGTGTGTGTGTGTGTGTGTGTGTGTGTGTGAAGTGATCATAGTCTTCGAAGAAATGTTCGATGTTACTAATTTCTTTTTATAGTTACTAATTAACTAATGAAGAATTTTTGAGTTGCTGTCAACTTTCCTTTCAGAGAAGTGCTCAATAGTACCAAAGGAACCGTGATGTATTGTTTCTAATGTTATATAGGTCTACATACCGTAAATCTACATCTAGAATTTGTTGCTCCACCACAGTGGTTCTGAACGGGAACAGCAGTGCCATCTACCGTCACTCTCACGTAATACTGATCCTCTGGCATCGGACTGAAATCAATGAGAAAGTGTCGATTTTAATACACAAAAACATAAGTTATGTTATTCTGTATCCTGATAACTTTTGACAATGAAATAAAATACTGCAATTTCTTGTATTCATGTCACTTTCTTTGTATCTTATAAATCTCAATTTTTAACTTTCTATTTCAAGATTACGGACTCGTTTTGCAACTAAAATCTACGGCAGGTTTCCTGATTTGTTTCGCGGAACTCTTTATTGTGTCACCCTTTTGTTTTTCATATTCATATGAGTAATATAAATTGCATTGAGTTAATGATTGCATAGGCGTGGTCTGAAAAATAAGGACAAAAATACTAGTAACTAGGATTTTTTAAAAGACAAAGTTAAACGAACAATTTATTGTCTATATCAGGGCGTAAAACTTGTGTAAAATGAGCTTACACAGTATAGCACATGATTTGGACCTGTGTTGTCCCGTCTTTATGAACTTCACATTCATATGACTTAGTTGATGACACCATCTGGACAACATTGCCTTCATTAAAATTATCTCCTGAAAAACCGCTTCCATCTATCGTTATACGTGTTCCGCCATTAAGACTTCCTTTCGATGGTGTAATGCTGGTGATTTGAGCCGCTGAAATAGCAAAATAATAAAGTCTGCTTTTAAAAACTTTAGCCATCATATTTTTACAAACATGTAAATGAATCTGAATTAAAATTTACGTTAAAACAACGTCACCTTGGTAACATCAACTCTGATGACGACATTAAAGCTATGCTCCAACAGTCCTGATATAAAGCTTCTTTTTTTAGATTTCATAAAGAACTTAAATATTCTTCAATTCTAAGGTGAATTTTGATAGAATTCAAATTTACAAAAATATCTGTTAATGTTGTATTTAAGGAAAATTATTGATGTTTAAATTAATTAATTTAATCAATTGATTGATTTTTATTATAATTATCAATTAAAATTTATTAATAGATTGGGTTTTATTTACTTTTTTATTTATTTAGTTTTGCATAATGTTGTATTAGGAATTCATCTGAAAATAAACATAAGCATAAACTACTACGTACGTGTGTAATCAATTAGTTGTTAAAAATACAGTATTTGGATTTTTTAAAAATATAATGGTTTAAACATGTATCTTTCTTTAGATAAATTGAAAAATAACAATCACGTGACAAGTAAACGTCTAAATTTGGAACATTTGGCGGAAGTGTCATATATCTTTTTTGAACGTATTGAATGATAATATCAGGAGGTAACGTCCAAACTGACAGGGTTTAAACAAACAGTTGATTAACTAAGTCCGGATTAAGACCCCGGTCCGTTATTTTTTTTTTACACAATACTATAGTTCAATTAATTGGATCCATTACTTTTTCTTAATTTCCACATGAGTGAGTAAAACAAAACTTTATCTGTTTAAAAACATATCAAGCAAACAAAAATGACCGAATCAATATAAAATAAACAATTTTTATAACGGAAATTTTCTACTTAAATGAACCGTTACGTTATTATCCAAGCATTACTAAGTGTCACAATATGAACTTTTCACTTTTAAGGACTGGATAATAATATTATTTTATTTACTTGAAGATATTTTTATTGTGTAAATAGATATTACAATGTTAACTGAAAGAACACTGTATTGGCGATAATTTTACTCCATTTTAAATTTTGAAATAAAAATTGTTGCAAATGTTTAATTTTGCAGCAACTTTATCCAGTTTTAATTGAAATATCAATCTACTATGTCACTGTTTTACATCTATGCATGCAAGTGCATTTCTTAACTACCAATACATTTACTGCATAAATCAATTGATTAATTAATTAATTAAACAAATTAGTTAAACAAAGTAAATGGTTTAAATAATTTAATAAATTAAAACATTTTAGTCGTACGGCATTAACTTATAACAAATTAGAATTAAGAATTGTTTAAAATTCAGGTAATTTTTAGTTTAATAAAATAAAAAAAACAATTCAACTATTATTATGAAAGGGTTCAAATTTGAGACGTAGTGAGTTTGTAAAGAAAGGAAGTTCGGGAAAATGACTCGACGCATGATTAGGCATACTTCTAACAAACAAAATATATAGTGTGTATACAAGAGTGTAATTCATGATATAAATCTGTTAATTAATCAAGTACTTATATAAACTTATCGGAGATTGTAGATCTGTGATGTAGGACGTTTTACATATTGGTGTACACGGATACGGGTTTTGTATAGCATCTAGATCTATTTATGTACACTGATACAGTATTAAAATGGTATAATAATAATAATAATAATAATAATAATAATAATAATAATAATAATAATAAGAGAAAATCAATCATTAGAAACCTCTAATTAAGACTTCATTAATCAGCTTTATACTGTCATGTTCTGATGTTGAACTCCTATTAAAATAACGCATTCATAATCATCACATGGCAATCAACATATAGCCTCTCCAATCGATAATTATTTACAACAATATGACTGTTTTTTTTACCAGAAGCTAAATAAGTTTTATTTTGTTCCCAGGACATGTTTGATGTGGGACACTTTATCGACACTATAGAACAATTGAACGATTACAAAAACACATTTATAACAACTGGTTATTATATTATTTGATATTTATTCATTTAAAATCAGGATGAATATTTCATTACAACGGACGTATTTGATAAAATATGATAACTATACGGTGAATTGTGTGTAGAGTACCAATAGCGGTGTGGATACAACATATCATGTTACACCTTAAAACCGTTTGAAACCGTGGATACAGCATTCCACCTGACGCCTTCTAAAAAGTTTGGGTCATTTAACAGTCTATTTTTATTAATGTGCAATGTTTTTGTTAAAATATTGTAAAAAGAGATTTGATCTTCTTACAACATTTACTGTCCATTGACAATAAATTATTTTTGATTACATCACAGTCTTATTAAGACTTAGCGACAACGAGTAATATGCTCAAACAGAGATATTCGTCGATTAATCTGACAATATATCAAAATTAAATGTCCCTCAAAAAGACATAAAATTTGCGCTAATTGACAATTTTTCAATTATCTCTAAAGACTTTCGCCCAGAATGATAAATGAAAAAGCTGTTAAACTTGATTACATAATGTCTTATACATGTATTTTGATAACAGCTTCTTCATCATAATTGATCTTATTTGTTTAAAATTATGGAAGAATAAGAAGTCGCAAAAAAAATTATGCACGTACAAGCAAAAGTATCAAAATGCAGGTGCACGCCAAGATTCATTGCAATCGTTCAGGTTCTGAAGGAGTTTAAGTGGAGAGTACAAAGAAATATTTGATAACGGTTTAACTTTTTTTTTCATTTAATGGGGTTTTACATCCAATCAAGAATATTTCAATTATATCGAGACGTCACCAGTTATAGGTGAAGTGGTAGAAATTTTGACATTTGCAAAGCGCTTAGGGTAGTGTGCAGGGAGTGTTCTTAAACGTGTATATTTTTTGTTTTGCAATTGTTTTAAGTGTGAAATAAATAAATAAATAAATAAATAAATAAATAAATAAATAAATAATAATAAATAATAAATAAATACTTACCATTATTTTTGTCTATGTTGCATAATGTAAATATTAAAATAATTAACAAAAATTTTCCATTTCGAAAGTCCTCCACACAATCCCAAGCCATCACTGTTTTAAGTTAAACTGTAAAATTAGGAAAGAAACATTTTAACTTATATACTTTGTGTTACAAAACTTGTGACGTATGTGTAAGTATTCATTTACATAATCTATAATTTAATATTTATTTATTGTCCACTGATTGGGTTCACAATGTTTACGGTACATTGATTTTACGAATAATTTGTTTTGTTAAAAGTCAATCCATTTTCAATTCGTCAATTTTAGCCCATAAGATAATAAATCCATAATCCCGATTTTATTCCAATTGTCCAGACAGACCTGATTGCGTACACAAGACCTCAATGTATAGATTAATTTTTGCTTATCCAAAATTATGATTTGTTTAATACTGTCGTCATAAAAATTGTTTTTTATATGAAATTAAGAAAAACAAAAATATGTTTTCAAAGGAGTGGGAATAGAAAGCCCCCCCCCAGTTATCGGGTCCAAGACAATTAGACCAGTGGCATTTCTTCATCATTGGTCCAGTATGTTGACCTTTTTGTGACAAAGCTTAGTTAGAAGAGATTGAAATAAAGCAAATAAAACAAAAATTTCGAAAATTTTGTCAAGTAGTTTTTATAATTACAAATTGGTCATAGATCTGTTATAATTATTGTTTTGGAAAAGATCGATTAGTCCAGGATCAGTAAGTCCGGGGTGGTTAGAAAAATTGAACATTTTTTAATATATGTCTGAAATAGTAAACAACATATAAATTTAACTGTATCGTAACAACATTTTGTCTTGTTATATGTATTCTTACCATTAAATCTTTCTTTTACAAAACCAATTCATAATTATTAAATAAACACAAACCATTGAATGCTTAATCCTTGTGTTTGATTTAATTGCAGTTGGTCAATTAAATTAAATAATAGTTGACCGTCATTTCTGTACAATCGTAACAGTTTTGAGATGGGATTACATTCACTTCAATCATTTGTCTTCAAAATCACCACTTATTTTTGAAATTCAACAAATTGAAACATAAGCCATTTGCATTTGGCAACTAGAAATAAGCCATCTGAATTTGGAAACTGTAAACATTGTATTCTAGGTTTGGGAACTGGAAACACAAGCCTGCTAAATTTGGAACCTGAAAACATTGTATTCTAGATTTGGAAGCTGGAAACACAAGCCGACTAAATTTGGAAGCTGGAAACACAAGCTGACTAAATTTGGAAACTGATTTTGTCAACTGAATTAGGAACTTGTAACTTCTCTAATTAAACAACTCATGTCAATATTTAGATCATGTTTTCTGTAAATGATCAGCACACAAAAAAATCAAATCTAAATGTAACAGGTGTTTCAGCGCATAAAATTCAATTTTTATAGAAATAATTTGTAAGCGATCATATTCAAAATAACTCCCTATAAAATTAAAACTCATGAAGTGTTTCAATGCATGAAATACTTTAATTTACAACGATTTCCTATAAGCTATCATATTTAACAAACGCCCCACAAATTCTTAATTTGATAAGCAATTTAATGAAAAATATTATAACATTACAAATTTACACGGGTTTCTAGTTAAACGATCGATCAACACAAGACCAAAAATTACACGGGTTTCTAGTTAAACGATCGATCAACACAAAACCAAAAATTACACGGGTTTCTAGTTAAACGATTGATCAACACAAGACCAAAAATCAAAATTCAATAAATATTTTAATGCATTTGATATTATGAAATTAAGTCAGATTTTCTGTAAGCGATCGTTTTCCACACTAAATCCGACAGGTGTTTTATGCATACACTACTTTCTCTATACATCATTATGATATAAGTAAGAACACAGTCGCGATTTCGTGTTATCACGTTAGGTTTATCCACATTAAACAAGAACTTTGTGATCTTAAAATCCCTTACGTAAGTTTATATTCCATCTTGTAATCTATAAATAGAAACATTTACGTATTTACTGTAAGTATGTGTTTGGATGTTAACATTGTAATATAAATGTTTTCACTGAATTCAATGATGTAATTTTAGACAGAAAAAGTTAACTTTGTTACACCAAAAATAGAGATTCAATTCCGACAAGTGTAATCCTGCTGAACGCACGTGTTCATATTTATTTTATTTTTTTTATTTTATTTATTTATTTTTTTATTTAGTGAACCCGAAGATGTATATTTTAGATTTAATTAGATGAATTATTAAAAAATTAGACAGTCTTTTTATTATAATTTATTGATTTAAAGATGTTATGTTATGTTACGTTATGTTATGTTATGTTATGTTATGTTATGTTATGTTATGTTATGTTATGTTATGTTATGTTATGTTATGTTATGTTATGTTATGTTATGTTATGTCCGTCGAACGATGAATAATAAACTTATCAATGGTCCATTTTGACTGACTTGTCTCTATAGTGCCTCATTTGTTTCTTTATTATTAACTTCCGTTATTTCGTGTCCTTGGTTCCGTTGGTTATTGCAGTCACAAATTTTCTTTTATAAGAATGTCTATACTTCTTATATGCTTATTGAATCACAAACTTGCATTCGAACACGTGAAATAAAATTTGTAATTTAAACTATTCCGCGTGTTCCTCTTGTGTATATGCAGGTCATTGGTGGCATGTTGGCCATAAGCGCGCCCATACATATCAAAGTGCCTCTTACCGCCCGAGTTCAAATCACACTCGGGCAGAGTCAGTGTGAAAAAGTTTGTTAGTTCGCTTGCAGAAGAAAGGTGTTTTTTTCATCGCACACTGCGGTTTCCTCCGCCATTAAAGAACGAACCCCTCGATATAAGGAAAGAAATATTGACTTGGGCGTAAAACAATATACCTTTAGCAACTCTACTATTGGTGTGCCTCAGCACTAAATGATCATTGTTTCATTACAATATAGCTACACTACATTAGCCATTAATATAAAAATATCATTTTAAAATCTAAATCTATTTGAAAATCAAATAGAAATTAATGAAATAAACAAAATAAATGAAAGCTAATTCCTTGTCCAATCTAAAAATTTGATTAAATGCTTGTTTTAATTGATTTTTAACAATTGACACAAGTAAAGTAAGCTTCAAACACTTTTTAACTAATGGAAATTCTCCGAATTGATAAATAAGGCCGTTTTAAATTATGTTAAAATAACGGAATTATGTAATAAATTAAAGTACATGTACATTTAAATTATGAAATCTTTATAAATATGTATAAATCAGACTGATACTTCAATTCAAAATGGTTTATTGGAAATATTAAATTCAATATGCTAATTAAATATAAATTAATTAATTAATTAATTAATAAATTTTCTGAAGTCATTACACCATGGTGACCTTTTACATAAACACGCAACTAAGAACACAAAGGAATACGGTTTATAACACAACCAGAGTCACAGAAGTCAAGTAAATACTAAGACCAGCCATGGTCAAATCCGCGACTTTGGACAAACATTGGGGTTTATACTTAGTTGTGTGGTTACAGTGTTATTGTGGATCCTCAACCACACCACCAATGTTACAACCAGGTGTTACATATATACTTATATAACATATGACAATTTTTTCAAGTCTGCTCTGTCATACCGGCTTGAATTCGAAGCTATTCCAAGTATAAAATCCTTACATGAATTCAGGGATGCCAAGGTCGTAGTCTTAATTATATGACACAGTCTTTTTGATTGTAGACTTAGACTAGCTAGGCCGGGGTAGCAGCAAAGATCCTTTAATCCTTAATCCTCCAATTTGACCTTAATTTATGGGTTTCAAAGATAAATTAGTGCAAAATGATTAAGGTCATAGTATTTCTGATATTAGCAATACATAAAAGTTTTAGAATACACTTATTGGCAGCAGCGATATTTAAAATCGTTTTAAATGTCGCTGGTGGAAGATTTCGTGACAGGATTGTAATTAAGAAAATGATAGCAAATATTAAGATTAAGTATTCTAATGTAAATGCACCTTTTTCAAATGAAATAAACTAACCTATAGCAGAATAAATTTAATTTTTGACCTTATTTTAATTAAAAAAAAAAATTAAAAAAAAAAAAAGAAAAGGTTTTTATGTCATTAAACATTGGGAAACTTCAGTATGTCAATTTAGGTATAACAATAGTAATAATAATTAATCCGGATACAATTGCTTCAAACAGTATCCTTTTTCATGCCAATCTTAAAACGTGGGTTAACTTTGGGGTCCGAATTGTCTTATAAATTATGCATATTCATGTGATGTCAGTAAACAGTGCGCTTCTTCAAAAGGCATGTTTGAAAAAAATTCTGAAACTCGTCCTTAAATCATTCTGGGTGATAGTATGATTTACAAATTTGTGAATTTAATTAGATAGTAAATAGATTAATAGCATTATATAAGATAAAATAGAAAGAAAAAATAATAATTAAAAAAAACACGTTTGCTAAATAACGAATCCTCGAACCAACATGTCGCTGCTTAATCCAGCTCAATTCCTTTTTTTTTTTTTTTTTTTTTTTTTTTTTTTTTTTTTTTTTTTGCATATTCAACGTAATTTAAATTCGTATTACATTGTAATATAACAAAAATGTTAATATCTAATCTGACAAACATGACATCAAACAAACAGCATGGATACCCGATGCACCAAAAGGCCCACCGTAATTATATAATTACCAAAAACGATTAACTTGGTGTCATTACCTTTTGCATTAGTTTAGTTGAAAAGTGTTTCTATTCAGCTCTTTATTTAAAAAACAAAACTATTTTCTCGTATCTCGTGTTGCGTAATACAGGAAATGATTTTATCCTTAAGTGTTGAGTATCCTTAATTCATATAAACAGTTTATAGTGCTTTTAACGGTGTTTTTATCCAATGGACCCGCACATGCAATTCTAGTTTATAGTTTAAATTTCCGTTGCTGCAGTAATAATACACTGTCTTACAGTGGTGCGCCAGATAGTGGCGGGATTTCTACAAAGAAAAGAAAAGAAAGAAAAGTTCGGAAAGGCAAGACGCCTAAATTCGTGGTAGGGTCAAATTCGTGGCAAATTGTTTACACCGGATATCATTTACAGAAAGTACATCACTGCACACACTCAAAGTCAAATAGGCGCCCTAAGCGTTAAACTTTCTATACTTAGTTAGAAAATTTTAAAATATGTCCCAAACTAGTAAGAAAATATAAAAATATCAAAAGTTTTAATTTTTGACAGATTTCACTATTGCCAAATTATTCTTGAAGTTATTATCTATATTTTTAATCACAAGTAAAATAAATAATGATGTAAACCATGTCGTCTGGAAGAAGAGAGTCTGGTCTATTTACCCGATCAACACCTGAAACTTTTGTGTCAAGTAATACTAGTTTTGAGTGTCATCAAAATCATGTGTCTCTAATACCATATTTAGTAAAATTCATGCATTTTTCACTATATAATATGATGTAAAATGACGTGAATTCCGCATGTCATACCGGAAATGCTTAATCATTTTTAGTCCTTGTTATATTTTTGTAATCAATAATAATCCAAAAATTTGCGTGGTTAATCTCAACTAGACTATTGAAAATATAATTTCTGAATCAATAATTTTTGTAGGCCCTTCCAAGGAGAAATCTCGTGATCCGAGAGACTTTCCACGAATTTGGTCACGTTTTCTTAAAAAGGCGTCTGTTGAGAGGGTTTTGTTTACAACGATGTTTTCCGGTATATTCAAATGAAAACAACTAAATTTTTCTTCATATAAAAGCAAAGTGCAAGAAATCTAAAAAGGGATTAACTGTTTTACTATTTACTTACGATAAACCATTGAATTTAGCGAACTGTTAGTACCACGAATATTGGCGACAGAAGGATATACATGTAGTAATAACTTAGTTATTGTTAGAGCAAAAAAAAAAAAACACAATATAAAGCCAAGAACAGATATAACCAATTAAATAAGAAAACATGATGAAAACAAAATGTGAATATTAGGATATATAGTAAGTAATCACGAGTTCTGACAAAGTGCATTTTTTCTACTAGAATTCTTTCGAGATCCAATTGCAAGTCATTCCAACTTATTGAAACTAAGATGTGTGATCTTGACCTTTGATCTACACATCTAAATTTGGTTCGCGATATATCGGCTCGTTTAGTATATATTTGTGCAAAGTTTGATAAAAATCCACCCATAAATAAAATAGTTATGGCGGGGAAAAGATTTTACATGGAAAAGAATGAGTCTCAAAAAGCCGAGCGATCCGCCTATAGGAAAAATGCCAAGAAACAAGGTTACACCTTTGGGAGACCCCTATATCCCAACATCGACTCGAGGCCAAATGCAAATTAATTTAGCCTAACGTGCCTATATAAAACTTAACGTAATAAAGTCATCTCAATATTGTTACTGAAATAAAACTTAATATGAAAATATGTCATTGGTCGTTTTCTCACTATTATTACCCGTGATTGTGAAGAGTAAAATTCACATGACATGATTTTCGACTGTGAACTAATGCAGTGCCTACATGTCAATGATAATAGTTCCGTGTTTTACATGCTTCATAATGTTGATTTGTATACCTTAAACTTGTAAAGGAAACTCATGCATATTGACCAGTGGCCCGATAAATGATCATAACTTTGTTAGATATATACGACATGTATTGAAACTAGTTTCAATGATGTGTTCAGATCAGCAGTGCGTTATTTTATTGGGCTTTTTGTTGATGAAACATATACACTGCGTCAGAAGTCCGTGAAGTAATTCATGGACTTCTGACTGCGTTTAAATAAGAAAAAATATTGTAAAATGAAAAAAAAAATACTTTAAAATTTATTACAAGAAATAATAATAAAATAAACGGACGAAAAATAAGATTCGATCCCAGAACTTTGAGATTATTATTTCCGACGTCCTACCACACAGCCAGCGCAGATGGTATCGGAATCGTTTGCTAGCTAATATCACGTATGTATTTTGTTTCGGGCGATTAAGGGGTAATGTGTTTTATCTTTATCCCCAAATTTCAATGCCAGCGAATCCCTCTCCATCAACCAAAATTTGCAGAACAGAAGATAAAATATAGAAGTTTTGGTAGTCAAAATATCTTTGATGGAGAGGAATGCGCTCTATGTGTATTAATTGAAAAACACGGTTATTTCCATCAAAATTTTCGTATTTGTATGGAAGTATGCGGAATGCAGTATTCTGAAATGTATGTTTAAACACATAATGTAATGTTTTATCAAACTTTTAATATTCAAAACCGTTTCGTTTTGGTACTCTTTTTGGATGTTTAAAGTGTAAATATTATTTAAACAAATTTAACATTTTGAATTCTATAGGCGGATGCCTCGGCTTTATGAGAATCATCCTTTGACAAGTTGTATCCATTATGATCCCTAAGACTTGCAGAGTGTATAAAAATATCATGTTTTTGTAAAATTATTACCCAAGAAATCATATCAAAAGTTTCGTATTAACCAAGCAATCTTCATGGTAGATGGTATTCCGTCCCTTCGAATGTAATCTTATAGGTTTCAGTATTTTTTCGATGGTAGTTTAATATTTATCTATAAAGCAACTAATGTTGATTCTACGCTGTTTTCAGATTATCAGAATATGTATCTGCATGGCTTTAATTAGTATTTCTAAATTATGTCATGTTTTGGATTAACAGGTATAGTTTATTTTTTCTTAATTATATGAAAATTACATGAGTAATGGATAATTTCAACTTTTTTCATAAATATGTTTTACATTATCTAGTTTGAAATGAATGAATTTAAATCAAAATTGACGATTTGAAACAAAAATTAAAAATTACTTCCCACAAAGACAGTAAAATCAGAAAAATGCGTATTTGTAATAACATGTTGATAAAGTATAAAATATAAAATCAAAATAATACAGACCTTAGTTTTATATTCTTTCTTAGATATTGTATTTCCCTTTCCAAACAGTAAATATTCCAATATCTTATTTGCTTGAATTTAAAAAGAAAAGTTTGTAGATATATGATATTCTTTCCCTAACAAACCATATCTATATATTTAACAATGAGAACACAAACACCTTAATTGTCTTAATCCCTTTGTTTATTTATTTTACGTAATTTCATTCCGAAAACAAAAAATACATATTGTTCGACAGCGTGTCCGTACAAGTCCAGACATTGAGATGAGTTCACCTGTACTCCGCCAGATTAATTTACACGATCTAAATAAACAGCTACAATTAGAACGTACTTAGTGACGTAATGAGGTAGGTATTCTTTGTCCAATCAAGTATAAATGTATCGATAAACACCGATCAGAAAAAGGTCATACTAAAGGTCGTATATGGGTTTGGTTTTTAGAAATTAAAACATAATTCGATTAAAACTTTATGTAAGGTAGTCGTATATTTGTTTCTGTAACACAATTGTACATTTTTATTTTGTTTTCATGTTTTCGAGTTCATAGTTAATCCAAATAATTTTCCCCAAAAGTTCCTAAAAATTCCTTTTTTCCCATTCATTAATACAAACTAACAAATTAATTGTTTTTTTTTCTTATTATCATTTTATTTTTATTTTTTATTTTTTAGACAAATATTTAGCACCGCAATCTAGTATTAGTTATTTTATGTCTTTCTGTCACGCAAACGTTCTTGTACAACACCAGAAAAAATTTCATTGATGGTAATTTGGATTAATAAGCATACATTTAGCAAAAATTTTTAAAAACAAACAGAACAAAATTTTACGAAAGTTTAGTTGATAGAAATGGAATAATATGGGCCGTGTGCGGCAACGTACCCTTTAAGATAAAAAACTTCTAGGTTTTAGAGAAATTCAATTGAAAAGAGACGTGAGAGAGAGAGAGAGAGAGAGAGAGAGAGAGAGAGAGAGAGAGAGAGCGAGAGAGAGAGAGAGAGAGAGAGAGAGAGAGAGAGAGTAATATTTATATAAGAAAAGTCTACTTTATCATATTATGGCTTTTAACAACATTTCATTTGGAGTATTGTACTTGTGGACGGTTGTGGTTTTTGATAACATTTTACCAAGTATTGTATTTGTTGTCGGCTGAAATCGGACATTGTGGTTCTTATGATAACATTTTTCTGAGGTTTTGTACTTGTTGACCGTTGTGTTTGGATATTATGTATTTTGATAACACTTTACTAAGATATTGTACTTGTTGACGGTTGTGGTCGGATATTATGTGTTTTGATAACATTTTAACAGAGTGTTGTACTTGTTGACGGTTGCGGTCGGATATTATGTGTTTTGATAACATTTTACTGAGACATTGTACTTGTTGACGGTTATCGTCGGATATTTTGTGTTTTGATAACATTTTACTCAGACATTGTACTTGTTGACGGTTGTGTTCGGACATTATGGTTCTTATTATAACATTTTACTGAGGTATTTTACTTGTTGTCGGTTGTGTTCGGATATTATGGTTCTTATGATAACATTTTACTGAGGTATTGAACTTGTTGACGGTTGTGTTCGGATATTATAGTTTTTATGATAACATTTTACTGAGATATTGTACTTGTTGACGGTTTTGTTCGGACCTTATGGTTTATGATAACATTTTACTGAGATATTGTACTTGTTGACGGTTTTGTTCGGACATTATGTTTATGATAACATTTTACTGAGATATTGTACTTGTTGACGGCTGTGATCGGACATTATGGTTTATGATAACATTTTACTGAGATATTGTACTTGTTGACGGTTTTGTTCGGACATTATGGTTTATGATAACATTTTACTGAGATATTGTACTTGTTGACGGTTTTGTTCGGACATTATGGTTTTATGATATTATTTTACTGAGGTATTGTACTTGTTGACGTTTTTGTCCGATATTATGTTTTGGTAACATTTTACTAAAGTATTGTACTTATTGACGGTTGTGTGCGGATATTATGGTTCTTATTTTAAAATTTTACTAAAGTATTGTACTTTTTGACGGTTGTGGTCGGATATTATTGTTCTTATGATGACATTTTACTAAAATATTGTACTTGTTGACGGTTGTGGTCTGATGTTATGTTTTGTAAACATTTTACTAAATATTGTACTTGTTGATGGTTGTGGTCGGATATTATTGTTCTTATGATGACATTTTACTGAAATATTGTACTTGTTGACGGTTGTGGTCTGATATTATGTTTTGTAAACGTTTTACTAAGTATTGTACTTGTTGACGGTTGTGTTCAGACATTATGGTTTTTGATAGCTTTTTTGCTGAAGTATTGTACTTGTTGACGGTTGTGATCGGACATTATGGTTTTTTGATAACATTTTACCAGAGTGTTGTACTTGTTGACGGTTGTGATCGGACATTATGGTTTTTTGATAACATTTTACCAGAGTGTTGTACTTGTTGACGGTTTGATTTCGGACATAAAGGTATCTATAACTTCTTATAAATGTATTGTACATGTTGACGGTTGTGTTCAGACATTATGGTTTTTGATAGCTTTTTTGCTGAAGTATTGTACTTGTTGACGGTTGTGATCGGACATTATGGTTTTTTGATAACATTTTACCAGAGTGTTGTACTTGTTGACGGTTGTGATCGGACATTATGGTTTTTTGATAACATTTTACCAGAGTGTTGTACTTGTTGACGGTTGTGATCGGACATTATGGTTTTTTGATAACATTTTACCAGAGTGTTGTACTTGTTGACGGTTGTGATCGGACATTATGGTTTTTTGATAACATTTTACCAGAGTGTTGTACTTGTTGACGGTTTGATTTCGGACATAAAGGTATCTATAACTTCTTATAAATGTATTGTACATGTTGACGGTTGTGTTCAGACATTATGGTTTTTGATAGCTTTTTTGCTGAAGTATTGTACTTGTTGTCGGTTGTGATCGGACATTATGGTTTATGATAACATTTTACCAAGGTATTGTACTTGTTGACGGTTGTGTTTGGACATTATGGTTTTGATAGTGTTTTACTAAAGTATTGTACTTGTTGTCGGTTGTGTTCGGACATTATGGTTTTCGATAGCTTTTTACTAAAGTATTGTAGTTGTTGTCGGTTGTGTTCGGACATTATGGTTTTGATAGCGTTTTACTAAAGTATTGTACTTGTTGTCGGTTGTGATCGGACATTATGGTTTTTGATAGCTTTTTACTAAAGTATTGTAGTTGTTGTCGGTTGTGTGCGGATATTATGGTTTATGATAACATTTTACTAAGGTATTGTACATGTTGTCGGTTGTGTTCGGACATTATGATTTTTGATAGCTTTTTACTAAAGTATTGTACTTGTTGTAGGTTGTGATCGGACATTATGGTTTATGATAACATTTTACTAAGATATTGTACATGTTGTCGGTTGTGTTCCGACATTATGTTTTTTTATTGCATTTTACTAAAGTATTGTACATGTTGTCGGTTGTGTTCGGACATTATGATTTTTGATAGCTTTTTACTATAGTATTGTACTTGTTGTAGGTTGTGATCGGACATTATGGTTTATGATAACATTTTACTAAGATAATGTACATGTTGTCGGTTGTGTTCCGACATTATGTTTTTTTATAGCATTTTACTAAAGTATTGTACATGTTGTCGGTTGTGTTCCGACATTATGTTTTTCTATAGCATTTTACTAAAGTATTGTACTTGTTGTCGGTTGTGATCGGACATTATGGTTTATGATAACATTTTACTAAGGTATTGTACATGTTGTCGGTTGTGTTCGGACATTAAGGTTTTTGATAGCTTTTTACTAAAGTATTGTACTTGTTGTCGGCTGTGATCCGACATTATGGTTTATGATAACATTTTACTAAGGTATTGTACATGTTGTCGGTTGTGTTCGGACATTATGGTTTTTTGATAGCTTTTTACTAAAGTATTGTACTTGTTGACGGTTGTGTTCCGACTTAATGGTTCTTATGATGACATTTTACTGAGATATTGTACTTGTTGACGGTTGTGGTCAGATATTATTGTTCTTATGATGACATTTTACTGAGATATTGTACTTGTTGACGGTTCTGGTCGGATATTATGTTTTGGTAACATTTTACTAAGTATTGTACTTGTTGACGGTTGTGATCGGACATTATGGTTTTTTGATAACATTGTACTAGAGTGTTGTACTTGTTGATGATTGTGATCGGACATTATGGTTTTTTGATAACATTTTAACAGAGTGTTGTACTTGTTGACGGTTCGATTTCGGACATAATGGTATCTATAACTTCTTATAAAGGTATTGTACATGTTGACGGTTGTGGTCGGACATTATGGTTTATGATAACATATTACTAAGGTATTGTACTTGTTGACGTTTGTGTTCGGACATTATGGTTTATGATAACATATTACTAAGGTATTATTACTTGTTGACGTTTGTGTTCGGACATTATGGTTTATGATAACATATTACTAAGGTATTATACTTGTTGACGTTTGTATTCGGACATTATGGTTTATGATAACATATTACTAAGGTATTGTATTGTTGACGTTTGTGTTCGGACATTATATTTTTTGATAACATTTTACTAAAAGTATTGTACTTGTTGACGGTTGTGGTCGGACATTATGGTTTTTGATAACATTTTACTAAAAGTATTGTACTTGTTGACGTTTGTGTTCGGACATTATATTTTTTGATAACATTTTACTAAAAGTATTGTACTTGTTGACGGTTGTGGTCGGACATTATGGTTTTTGATAACATTTTACTAAAAGTATTGTACTTGTTGACGTTTGTATTCGGACATTATGGTTTTGATAACATTTTACTAAAAGTATTGTACTTGTTGACGTTTGTGTTCGGACATTATCGTTTTTGATAACATTTTACTAAAAGTATTGTACTTGTTGACGGTTGTGGTCGGACATTATGGTTTTTGATAACATTTTACTAAAAGTATTGTACTTGTTGACGTTTGTGTTCGGACATTATGGTTTCGATAACATTTTACTAAAAGTATTGTACTTGTTGGCGATTTTGTTTGGACATTATTGGTTATGATAACATTTTACTCAGGTGCTGTACTTGTTGACGGTTTGAGTTGGAACATTATGGTTTTTGATAACATTTTGTAAGGTATTGTAATTGTCCATTTTTGCGTTCATACATGTAAATAATACATACATATGTTTTTCAGTTTTAATATTTTGTTGGCTTATTGTAAATTTGTTTAACGTTACAGCAGCATTTTCTTTTAGCTTTTTGCGATTTTTACAAGGAAAGCATGATGATAATAATAATAATAATAATAATTATAATAATAATATCTATTATTATCCAATCCCGTGTCATGCTTCGTTTAACAGATATTATGAATCATTAAAGACTTTTCATTAATATTGTAGAAGTTTTGCGAACCCGGAGTGTGCCTGGAATCCAGAACACACACGTGCTTGTATATATAAACGATAATTATTTTAAATAAAACTGAATCCAATCATACGTTTAAATCTAACTTAATAATTAATTAATTCAGATAGGGTAAAATAAACACAGTTTAATAGATATATTGATTGCAATTTTGGCACAAGTAATGGATTTAAAATGAATCGAGAACAAGACATTCAACTTCATTATAACAACTCCTTATAAACGTGACGTCTTTGACTAATAATAATAAGTTTTGAATAAACGGAGATCCAGAGAGAGAGAGAGAGAGAGAAGAGAGAGAGAGAGAGAGAGAGAGAGAGAGAGAGAGAGACTTCTCGATGAAGTTATTTGAAGAATTACTGGTAAGTATCTTAAAAGCCCTTTCAATAGAAACATATAATTTTTTTTCATTTTTGTCATAAATCTCTGAGTTATTAGATCAACGTCCAAGACTTTGCTTTATGTCGCTTTTGTGTGTTTTATATATATAACAAAGATACCAGTTAAATTTTGATGTGATAGATGTGATTCATTCCTCATCAGTGACATCAAAATTAACAATTGAAAGATTAATCTTTCTTCTTCAGTTTTAGGTGTCGTAGTAGGCCGAGTGGTCTTACGTTCGCGTTTACAGATCATGGTGCCTCTCGCCGCCTAGATTCGAATCCAATTCAAATCGATGAGAAAATATGTCCATCCACTTGACTTAAGTCGACGGTTTTCTTAGGACACTGCGGTTTCCTCCGCCATTCCAGATCTAATCGTCTCGATATTAAAATGATTGAAGCGTTAAACAACCAATAATCTTCTTTAATCGGCTTTTGCAGTTTCACTACTACTGTAAATGTTCATATTTGTTAGAAAACATGATTGGTTGTTATGCTGTTAAACGTCGCATCAATAACGAAGTTTTTTCGTAATATTCCACGTTATAACAAATATGCCTTTTTTACCCTTTTACACTTAAAGTGTAGACTTAGAAGAACATAAGAATGCTTACATTTGATTGGATGCCGATTTCAGAAAATTGGATTAAAAACGGCACAAATCTTGACATACAATACACAATATTTGTTCAAAATATTTAGTCTAAATGAAAATTCAAACATTTATTAAAGAAACTAAATGGTTTTTATATATACTTAGGCGAAATTTAAAATCACAATTATTTTTGTACTTTTACTCTGATATCGGGTCAGATCAATGTCGTAATCTTCGGTTGTGCGTCGATCCAGATTAAATTTAACTTTATATTTTTAAATAGAATAATATTGTTTTTGTAATTGATAAAGGTATTTATAGATTGAGTTCTTTTAAGATTTCCGAAAAAAACAAACAATTATACTTAAGTATGAACTATAAAGTCAATAAAATAACTCTAGACTTTTATTTCACTTGATTTCATTCTCTTTTCAAGGTTAATAAGAAATTCTCAGAAAGAAAAAAAATTATTAAAGACTTCTATTCTTGTAAAAAAAAAAAATCGCTTAATTCAGAAAACATTTGATCTTACGATCGATTAAGTACTATATGTGCATTGATACCAAAAAGTACAATCTTAGGTACACGAGTACTTAAATTACGAAAGCCTATTAGGCTCATGAATTAAAAAAATTAAAAGGCGTAATAACGCGAAGTAAAGGCGTAATAACGCGAATTGAAAGGCGTAATAACGCGAATTGAAGGCGTAATTACGCGAAATAAAGGCGTAATAACGCGAAATAAAGGCGTAATAACGCGAATTGAAAGGCGTAATAACACGAAATGAAGGCGTAATAACGCGAAATAAAGGCGTAATAACGCGAATTGAAGGCGTAATTACGCGAAATAAATGCGTAATAACGCGAAATAAAGGCGTAATAACGCGAATTAAAAGGCGTAATAACACGAAATAAAGGCGTAATAACGCGAAATAAAGGCGTAATAACGCGAATTGAAAGGCGTAATAACGCGAAATAAAGGCGTAATAACGCGAAATAAACTCGTTATAACGAGAATTGAAAGGCGTTTTAATGCGAAGTGAAAGGCGTTATAACGCGAAATAAAGGCGTAATAACGCGAATTGAAAGGCGTAATAACGCGAATTGAAAGGCTTTATAATGCGAAGTGAAAGGCGTAATAACGCGAATTGAAAGGCGTTATAATGCGATGTTAAAGGCGTTATAATGCCTCTTTTCTATATATAGAGCAGTCACTTCCCTTGAGAATCGTTTTTCTCCAAAGGTTAATATCCCTTTCCATAAACACATTGATTTTAGTTTAAATTCTTTTAGACCGCCTAAAGCAAATTAAAGTGAATAAACCTTGATTTATCCATATTAACTAAGATAGACACAAATGTCATTTAATCACTATTAAAAGTTAATCAGGATCTAATTCATAAATAGCCATTTGTACAAATGACACTCTATATGAAAAAAAACTTAAAAACCGACATATGGAACGGTTTCAGAAATAACTGTTTATTTCAGCGCAGGATCGGATGATGTACAGTTTTTAAATTTTCATAGAAATTATACATATAAAAACTAATTACATTACATATAATTGTGCAGGACACACACACACACACACACACACACACACACACACACACACACACACACACACACACACACACACACACACACACTGACTTTTAATAATGTATGTAATTGGGCGGAAAATAGAGCTTTAAACCCGGGACCTCCACACCATTATGGTAAGCAACTTGTGTCATAAAACGAAATAAGGGGTTTTAAGACGAATTGAAAGTTGTAATAACGGGAACTGAAAGGCCTTATAACGTGAAATAAAGGCGTAATAACGCGAAATAAAGGCGTTATAACGCCTTTTAATTCGCGTTATTACGCCTTTATTTCGCGTTATTACGCCTTTATTTCGCGTTATAAGGCCTTTATTTCGCGTTATTACGCATTTATTTCGCGTTATTACGCATTTATTTCGCATTATTACGCCTTTCAATTCGCGTTATTACGACTTTATTTCGCGTTATAACTCCTTTATTTCGCGTAATTACGCCTTCAATTCGCGTTATTACGCCTTTCAATTCGCGTTATTACGCCTTTATTTCGCGTTATCACACCTTTCAATCCGCGTTATAACGCCTTTATTTCGCATTATAACGCCTTTCAATTCGCGTAATTACGCCTTTATTTCGCGTTATTACGCCTTTAAATTCGCGTTATTACGCCTTTATTTCGCGTTATTACCGTTATTACGCCTTTCAATTAGCGTTATTTCGCCTTTATTTCGCGTTATTACGCCTTTTAACTCGCGTTATTACGCCCTTATTTCGCGTTATTACGCCTTTATTTCGCGTTATTACGCCTTTTAATTTTTTTTATTCATGAGCCTAATAGGCTTTCGTATTAAATAAAGCATTCTACATATAAGAATTTGGATACGGTTGCGTTTTTAACAAGGCTTTTGCAAACTAAAAAGCTTGGAAACATTAAACGCAACCAAATCAGAAAACAATATAAGTAAATTATAAACCTGCCAAAAAGTCAATAAAGTAAAAATACATTCACATATTAGGACCAAAAATGATGACATAGCCGACGTCTTTGGACGGAGTAAATATCCGGTGGTGTGGTTATAGTATAGTACATGTATTATAAGATGGCCCTACAAACACACACACACACACACACACACACACACACACACACACACATATATATATAGACAAACTTATAACTTTATCTAGTTCAGAACAATCAGTTAGAGAGTCCATCAAAATTCAAATGTAAGGAAAAACCACTTTATTCCTAAGTAAAAGAAAATTGGTAAAATGTTCGAGTTCCTAGCTGATGTTGAGAGAAATCAACATCACGTCACAGCACTATATATAAGTAAGTTTGGCCACGTATGACCCTTAAACAAGAAAAAAATACATTTTAAAATTAAATCTCAATTTTGTTTTTCTCAGGTCTTTTTAATTGTAATAAGCAACCATTGTATTTGTAACAAGAAACACTCTTTTATAGCATCATCAATATAAGATCTTTTAAGCAATGTCATAGGACAGTAAGTTTTGAACTTCCCATAGAAAATAATCTTGTTTAATGAAATAGAATTGATTTATTACATCAACTCGTGTTTTTTACAACTTATCTAATACCACTGGTCTTATCAGTTAAATACTGTTTGATCATAATCTGTTTTTATTTTTATTTTTTATTTTTTATTTTTATTTATTTTTTTTTTGTTGTTGTTGTTGTTGCAACGAATGGTTCAAAATAAAAGATTTCTACGTGGATGTAACTGCGAAAATCTTTTCACTCAACATACCTTAACTTTGTCATAAACTTTCAATCTTTATTCGTCTCATTAAGTTTGTCAATATAAAAAATGATGATGTAATACTGCAACTTGGTTGTTGTGGCTGGTTATATGAATGTGTTAATAATGGCTTTGAGACATGCATGTCTTCAATGTTCGTTTGTAATTTGCTTGTCTTACAAGGCGAAAGGACTTCTAGTTATACATTGACTTTTTTCGCATGCATTAAAGATTTCCATAGCAACAGATTACATGAACATATAAAACAAGAATTCCACGGCATTAAATGTCTCGTCTGGTTAGTTTTTGACTTATCATAAACTTTCACATTTTGACACGCCACCGCCTACGCCGACACCGAAAAAGTAACACCTAAGTCTCGCCTTATGGTGATGCCAGGCTCGACAAAAAGCAATGGAACGTGAAAAAGTAATTCTAAATCGTACATTACTGGTCAAACAATTTTGAGAATTATTGCTATTTCAGTGATAACCTTTAAAATTGTAACGCTTGTAGTGGTTTTCTCCGAGTATTCTATTTTCTCTTTATCCCGGAACCTATTGTCTATACTATATCTTTACAATATAGAGTGTAAATGATTCATTATGCTACTTCACTCCAGCAATAAGTTTCTTTCTTACTCAAGAACCGTGAACCGCGACTTTCTCTGCAAGCGAACTGTCAAGTTTTATCCTTTATAAATTCAATCCTTTATTATTAAAAGTAAATAAAGCTTATATAGGTTGTTTATGTTAATACATTGTACATGGCTCTTTCTCAACAAAGGACTTCATTACCTGCCAAGTTGCCCCTGGTTAAGAAAACGGTAATTTAAGAGACGACGGATGTTCCCCAGTTTTCAAAAAGTAATGGCAACAAATAAACAAACGAACAACAATATTAAAACAAAAATGTTTTTATCTAATCAATCAAGTTTAATAAAACAACAACAATAAATCGCACCATAAAATCAAATCAACATAACATAAATCTATTAAACTAAAGTCTGAGTATTAAGATAGTATATAAGGTAGATTAATATAGTAGATAGTGTGAATGTACGTGCAATTGCGCGTGTATATGTATCCGTGATATTAGAATGGACTTAATTTCACAGTTTTCTGTTTCAGAAATAGAACCTTTTATCTGTCTTCATTTGACGGTATTTATCTGGACAACTCTGGATGTGTTTTCTTTACTTGCTTAAATTTTTTATTTTATATCATTTCAATGATTAAGTCCACGAATATTTTTTTAATGATTTTTTTCGTTTTGTATTGTTTTTGTTTCAAAATTGAAGCGTCATGAGTCTGAAAATGGAATTAATCAAATTAATGTATTTATGACAATCACAATAAAATACGAACTTAAATCCAACCAATCAATCAATAAAAATCAAAGAAACCAATCCATAACAACCAAGAAAAAATCACCTATGATTATACAAAGTTAAAGAAAAAAAAAAGACCAACAAAAACAGTCCCCTGATTTGTGCAAGTTTGGTGCTAAATTAAAAATTAAAAACATTATAACAAAAATTGATCATGAAAAATACTACACGGTTACGCAAGAAATAAAAACTCTTATGGTAAAATCCAAATTTGGATAAAAATTCTAACTTCGCGTACTATGTTTTATAGTTTAAGATTTAAAACTCCAAAAGTACGATAAAACTCGGATACATAATTAGTATGAATAGAATATTTAAGACTGAAATGAATTTTTAATCGACTCTGATCAGAAGGAATGCAATTCGGGTCTTTTAACCAACATCTATCTTTATGAAAAGTAATACATGTATCAATGTTTAAAAGGCAATGTATTGTGTATATATGAAGCGATTGTCGAATATAGTTTTGCCATTTTCCGGAGTAAATATTTATTAGTATAATCATATATATGTAGTAAAATATAAAAAACAAACAAAAACAAAACAAACGTACAAGTATCACAGATGAAACGCATGATATGTTGATATAATATAGATGTTATCATTAATCAACATCACAATTTCAACAACGTGATGCCTTAATGAACTATTAATAACATTATTTTTAATGAAAACAATGCCTCTTGAAAATATACGAAGTTCAAGCATAATCTGAAGAGAAACGACAAAGAAAAAAAACAAGATGAAAATGAAAATTTCATAAAGTTTTTTTTTTTTAAATGGAATGCCATTGACTGCATCGTACAAATGCTGAGTACAACGAGTCAACATGTAAAAATATTAACAAATTTAAGAATTATTAACGATTATTTTTTGCATCTTTGAAAATTTTGAAGATATAACAATGATAGATACCCCCCCTCCCCCCCCCCTCCCCCCGACATATAAATCAAAACTGAATGCATACTTAATATTAAGAATTCATAACAAAATTTGAAAACACAATTATTTATTCGGGAAACTTAAACACAAAGTTTGAGGTGACAAATACCAGAAAAAAAGCCAGTTTCTTATGGTGTTTTAAAGGAACATTAGCAATTAATGCTTATAACCAATGGAAAAGGAAGAAGAAAAGAAAGAAAATAACAAAAAATATGACCCTGTAAAATCATTAACTTATCACTTCTTAAATTCTGCGGAGTGGCTGGTTAGAAATTGTCTTTCACTGTCCTGACATATCTTAAATATAATTAATGGAGGCGTGTTTGAGGAGCGAGCATGCGCAGTAGGGAATATTTACGGCTGGCATTATAAACTAAAATGCAAAAACGGTTTTCTCAATCCATCGATTATTTTCACATTTTTCTACATACGACTTCCCCATATAATTAAGATATTTCATCTGTGGAAAGATAAATTAATAATAGAATGTATTAGTGATCTAATCCAAGGATACGAATATTAAACTCGTTCAGGGTATCTAGGTTTTTAAACCCAAAGTATCAATTCATGATTGTCAGGTAACAGATAAGACTTTTTGTAAACAACATAAAAACCGGAAGAGGCACGATAACAAACACGAAACGAAAAGCGAAAGTTGTAGCGTATAAAGAGATTCTGATCTAACGTTTATACGTAAGACGTGGTGTTGAATATTCTGGAGTTCTTTATATGCTTATCAAAATCCTATTGCCTCATACCTCTCTATAGAAGTTACAGTGTTGTCCATACAATATTTACTGAGCATATACCCCATTTTATGTTACACACACACACACACACACACACACACTCTCTCTCTCTCTCTCTCTCTCTCTCTCTCTCTCTCTCTCTCTCAAATTAATAATGAAAAACCCTTTAAAATCCATTCTGATAAATGCTAAGGCATTGTTAACAATAAGAGATCAATAACAAAATTTAACAAAAACATTGCCATCATACATCGAAGTCATAGCACAAATCAACAGTCGGAGCCTTTTACACATGATTATTATAGGTACTTAGATAATATACTGAAAAATTCAAGTCCCTGTAATCTGAAACAACTGTATTAATAAGGATCAAGCAGCTGTTCTGGGCAGCTAAAGAACATCAGTTGTTCTGGTTCAGTTTCAAGCTGCTGTTCTCGGTGATGGCAACTTCACTAATTTTGCGTATGACCACGTGTCTGATACCATCCAGTTTGATGTGATAGAATCAATCTTCTGTTTATTCTGTCTCTGTTGCTCAAGTTGAGTAAGTACATCTGATAAACGGACTCTTGGTACTTGAAGAACAACAGCTGATAGACCTGTTGAAGTGGCCCACAAACCAGAATATAACAGCTCTTCCAAACCATCACCACGACATAACCGCCAAAGTAATCTCCCTGTGGATAAAATGTTTTCAAGTTATTAACTTGGTGAAAGCAAATCTATTAAATTGTTGGGAGATTTAGACAAGCTAACTCATCTGAAATTCGGGTCAATCTTACCTATATCAGATTCCTGATAATTACACAGAATATATGACTCAGACTCCCGATAATTACACAGAATGAATGACCCAGACTCCCGATAATTACACAGAATAAATGACACAGACTACCGAAAATTTCACGGAAAGAATGATTCAGACTCCCTATAATTACACAGAATGAATGACCCAGACTCCCGATAATTACACAGAATAAATGACTCAGACTCCAAATAATTACACAGAATAAATGACTCAGACTCTCGATAATTTCACGGAATGAATGACTCAGACTCCCAATAATTACACAGAATAAATGACTCAGACTCTCGATAATTTCACAGAATAAATGACTCAGACTCCCAATAATAACACAGAATGAATGACCCAGACTCCCGATAATAACACAGAATAAATGACTCAGACTCCCAATAATTACACAGAATAAATGACTCAGACTCTCGATAATTTCACAGAATAAATGACTCAGACTCCCAATAATTACACAGAATAAATGACTCAGACTCTCGATAATTTCACGGAATGAATGACTCAGACTCCCAATAATTACACAGAATAAATGACTCAGACTCTCGATAATTTCACGGAATGAATGACTCAGACTCCCAATAATTACACAGAATAAATGACTCAGACTCTCGATTATTTCACGGAATGAATGACTCAGACTCCCAATAATTACACAGAATAAATGACTAAGACTCTCGATAATTTCACGGAATGAATGACTCAGACTCCCAATAATTACACAGAATGAATGACCCAGACTCCCAATAATTACACAGAATGAATGACCCAGACTCCCGATAATTACACAGAATAAATGACTCAGACTACCGAAAATTACACAGAATAAATGACTCAGACTACCGAAAATTACACAGAATAAACGACTCAGACTCTCAATAATTACACAGAATGAATGGCCCAGACTCCCAATAATTACACAGAATAAATGACTCAGACTCCCAATAATAACACAGAATGAATGACCCAGACTCCCGATAATTACACAGAATAAATGACACAGACTACCGAAAATTTCACGGAAAGAATGACTCAGACTCTCGATAATTTCACGGAATAAATGACGCAGACTAAAGAAAATTTCACGGAATGAATGACTCAGACTCCCAATATTTACACAGAATAAATGACTCAGACTCCCAATAATTACACAGAATAAATGACTCAGACTCCCAATAAATACACAGAATAAAAGACTCAGACTCCCAATAATTACACAATGAATGACCCAGACTCCCGATAATTACACAGAATGAATGACTCAGACTCCCAAAAATTACAGAGAATAAATGACTCAGACTCCCAATATTTACACAATGAATGACCCAGACTCCCGATAATTACACAGAATGAATGACTCGGACTCCAAATAATTACACAGCATAAATGACCGAGACTCACAATGATTACAAAAAATGAATGACCCAGACTCACGATTATTACACAGACTGAATTACTCAGACTTCCAATAATTACACAGACTGAATTACTCAGACTCCCAATAATTACACAGAATAAATAATAACTCGATTCCCAATAATTACACAGAATGAATGACTCAAACTCACAATAATTACACAAAATGAATGTCCCAGACTCACAATAATTACACAAAATGAATTACTTAGACTCCCAATAATTACACAGAATAAATAATAACTCAGACTCCCGATAATTAAAAAGAATAAATAATAACTCAGACTCTTAAAAATACAGAGAATGAATGACCCAGACTCACATTAATTACACAAAATGAATTACCAGACTCACGATAATTACAAAAATTGAATGTCCGAGACTCACAATAATTACACAGACTTCATTACTCAGACTCCCAATAATTACACAGACTGAATTACTCAGACTCCCAATAATTACACAGAATAAATAATAATTCGGACTCCCAATAATTACACAAAATGAAAGTCCCAGACTCACAATAATTACATAAAATGAATGTACCAGACTCACAATAATTACACAAAATGAATGTCCCAGGCTCACAATAATTACAGACTGAATTACTCAGACTCCCAATAATTACACAGAATAAATAATATCTCAGACTTCCGATAATTACAAAGAATAAATAATAACTCAGACTCCTAATAATTACACAAAATGAATGTCCCAGACTCACAATAATTACTCAGACTTAATTACTCAGACTCCCAATAATTACACAGAATGAATGACCCAGACTCCCGATAATTACACAGAATAAATGACTCAGACTACCGAAAATTACACAGAATAAATGACTCAGACTCTCAATAATTACACAGAATGAATGACCCAGACTCCCGATAATTACACAGAATAAATGACACAGACTACCCAAAATTTCACAGAAAGAATGTCTCAGACTCTCGATAATTTCACGGAATGAATGACTCAGACCCCCAATAATTACACAGAATGAATTACTCAGACTCCCAATAATTACACAGAATAAATGACGCAGACTAAAAAAAATATCACGGAATGAATGACTCAGACTCCCAATATTTACACAGAATAAATGACTCAGACTCCCAATAATTACACAGAATAATGACTCAGACTCCAATAAAGAATGACTCAGACTCCCAATAATTACACAATGAATGACCCAGACTCCCGATAATTACACAGAATGAATGACTCAGACTCCCAAAAATTACAGAGAATAAATGACTCAGACTCCCAATAATTACACAATGAATGACCCAGACTCCCGATAATTACACAGAATGAATGACTCAGACTCCCAATAATTACACAGCATAAATGACCGAGACTCACAATGATTACAAAAAATGAATGACCCAGACTCAGGATAATTACACAGACTGAAATACTCAGACTTCCAATAATTACACAGACTGAATTACTCAGACTCCCAATAATTACACAGAATAAATAATAACTCGATTTCCAATAATTACACGGAATGAATGACTCAAACTCACAATAATTACACAAAATCAATGTCCGAAACTCACAATAATTACACAAAATGAATAATAATTCAGACTCCCGATAATTACAGAATAAATAATAACTCAGACTCTTAATAATTACACAGAATGAATGACCCAGACTCACAATAATTACACAAAATGAATTCCCAGACTCACGATAATTACACAAAATGAACGTCCCAGACTCACAATAATTACACAGACTTAATTACTCAGACTCCATATAATTACAGACTGAATTACTCAGACTCCCAATAACTACACAGAATAAATAATAACTCAGACTCCCAATAATTACACAAAATGAAAGTCCCAGACTCACAATAATTACACAAAATGAATGTCCCAGACTCACAATAATTACACAAAATGAATGTCCCAGGCTCACAATAATTACACAGACTGAATTACTCAGACTCCCAATAATTACACAGAATAAATAATATATCAGACTTCCGATAATTACAAAGAATAAATAATAACTCAGACTCCTAATAATTACACAGAATGAATGACCCAGACTCAAAATAATTACACACAATTGAATGTCCCGGACTCACAATAATTACACAAAATGAATGTCCCAGACTCACAATAATTACACAGACTTAATTACTCAGACTCCCAATAAATACACAGACTGAATTACTCAGACTCCCAATAATTACACAGAATAAATAATAACTCAGACTCCCAATAATTACACAGAATGAATGACTCAGACTAACAATAATAACACAGAATGAATGACCCAGACTCACAATATTTACACAGAATGAATGACCCAGACTCACAATAATTACAGAATGAATGTCCCAGACTCACAATAATTACACAAACTGAATTACTTAAGACTCCCATTAATTACACAAACTGAATTACTTAAGACTCCCATTAATTACACATGCAGACTGAATTACTCAGACTCCCAATAATTACACAGAATAAATAATAACTCAGACTCCCAATAATTACACAGAATGAATGTCCCAGACTCCCAATAATTACACAGAATGAATGTCCCAGACTCACAATAATTACACAGAATGAATGTCCCAGACTCACAATGATTACACAGAATGAATGTCCCAGACTCACAATAATTACACAGAATGAATGTCCCAGACTCACAATGATTACACAGAATGAATGTCCCAGACTCACAATAATTACACAGAATGAATGTCCCAGACTCACAATGATTACACAGAATGAATGTCCCAGACTCACAATAATTACACAGAATGAATGTCCCAGACTCACATTACACAGACTCCCCGATATTTACACAGAAAAAATAATAACTCGGCCTTTATAAAATTCGAAAATTTGTTAATAGCACAAGATATGCCTAGCTTACCTCCGCAAATCAAGTCTTCTAACAACAATTTTGACCTTTAAATCGGGTTTAATACCAACGGTAGGGGAAGCGAAATTGAAAAAAAAACCTACCTGCACACACTGCTCCTATAGAAAGCGACATTGTGTTAAAGAATGTATTCTCTCTTCGGCATTTGTCTTCCACGGCTTTTACCACGATGCAGACCATTACTTGGCATCCTTCCAATTGGTTCTGTAGATGTTTTAATTTCTTCATGTCAGACATGTATTTTTCTTGACTAAATGTTCTATTTTGACCAATAGTATCCATACTATTGAAATTATCGGTCTTTAATGGGTGCATGTCGAAAAGAAGATCGTGTACAGCTTTCAATCGGCTGTTTAGATCATTGATTTGACCAACAATCTTCGCTGGAACTTTTACTAACGATTCTGAAGCATGCTTGCATATATTGCAGGAGACAGTGACGTACAATGTCTCTGCAATAAATGACAAGAACTCACGGAGACGTGGCAAGGATACAACTGTTCCGCATTTCTTTGGTTTGTTGTAATAGTTTTGTAACGACTCGAGAACACCGCGAGATTTGAGCAGAAACGATTGCTCGTTTACTTTATTTTCAGCAGCATTTCTGGTCCAGTTTAGCAAATGTTCCAGAACACTGATGTCGTCTGCTATTGGATCTTCGAGAGTGTCCAGACCTAAACAGAAAACCGTTATACAAATTAGTTAAGGTGAAGTCTGAGGCGACAAGAGGGGGCATCCAGTAGGACTTCCTTTTGTAAACACACTCCCCTAACATTAATTGATAATTTTTTGGAAAAAAATATTTTGCAGAATTATTTAAAATCATTTTAATTTCAAATATTTTAGGCGTTTACAGTCAAAAACTGATTTCAGTATTTCTGAGATGACCGTAACTGCAGTTAGGTCATCAGCTTACCCCCTGTGTTTAATGGACCAATCCTAAAATATGAAACTACAAAATCAAGCCTTAAGATATTGTACGTACTATTTAAAGGCCTCGGTCCAATCTGTCTGTTAAAATTCTGTCCAATTTTTCAGACCTTTTTAATTTATATTTATCTGAATTGAAACTCGGTTCCATTTCAGTAGCTCTTGAAAGACTCGATTCTATTCATTGTTTGTATGTTTTCGTGATCAAAAGTCATGATTGTATATAGATACAGTTCTGTATTCGTGATTTAACTAGTTATTTTGCTACTTGGTTTGCCTAAACTTGGTCTCTGCTCAATAGCTCAAGGCGATTGTCATTCGTTTGCTGAATATAAGTATTAATGTGGCCTCTTTGGTGGTTTGTAAAGATCACAGACATGGATGACATAAAAAGCAATACTGTAACGACTCCATACGTATTCACATACATTTATCATGTATAAGTTTCTCACTTTTTCATTTACCGGGCTACTGGTGCAAGGGTATGTACATACATGTAATAATAATAACTGTATTCCGACCATTTCATTTCATGAAGGTCCAGTGCAGTATTATCCCAATTTCTTCCAACTCTAACAAATTTTATGTTAGAAGAAATTCAGATTAAGTTCAATGCTGCCAATTTAGAAACCAACAAGGACGAATTCTTCGTTGGGGGATAGGAGCGCACTGTGTTGATATAGTCCAATGCGCTTAACAAGGACGCCTTCTTTGATGGGGGTAGGGGCGTAATGTCATGGTGATACAGTCTAATGCGCCTAACAAGGACGCCTTCTTTGATGGGGGTAGGGGCGTAATGTCATGGTGATACAGTCTAATGCGCCTAACAAAGAAGCCTTCTTTGTTGGGGATAGGGGTGTAATGTCACGATGATACAGTCTAATGCGCCTAACAACGATGCCTTCTTTGATGGGGGGATAGGGGCATAATGTCACGGTGATACAGTCTAATGCGCCTAACAACGAGCAACTTCTTCGATGGGGGGATAGGGGCATAATGTCACGGTGATACAGTCTAATGCACCTAACAACGATGCCTTCTTTGATGGGGGGATAGGGGCATAATGTCACGGTGATACAGTCTAATGCGCCTAACAACGACAACTTCTTCGATGGGGGATAGGGGCATAATGTCACGGTGATACAGTCTAATTCACCTAACAAGGACACCTTCTTCGATGGGGGATAGGAGCGCATTGCATTGATACAGTCTAATGCGCCTAACAAGTATGTCTTCCTTGATGGGAGTATAGGCAAAGGGGCGTAATGTAATGTTGATACAGTATAATGTACCAAATAATGACGACTTCTTTGGAGGAGAGAGTGGTGGACATAATGTAGAGGTGATATAGTATACCAACAGGTGGCGTGAAGGATTTCTATAAATTAACTGTCTATTATGCTGGTAAAAGATTTTAAAAATCTATCCGTGCTTTAAGTTTGTGAGATACTAGCTGCTAAAATTATCTCAGGCAGTCTCATTTATATATCGAGCATACCGTGATGATGTAAACACAAAGTGTCAAAAATAGACCTGCAGTGTGTCTGCTCCGAATTTATGTCAGTATTCTATTTTTATTGCATTGTTTAACATTATTCTGCATTATAAAAAACACCAGCCTGAAAGCCCAGTCATTAGACATGAGCATGGCTGGTGACCGATTAGCAACTTTCTATCAAAGAAAATGTAATTAAGATTGTTATGAATTATATTCGATTCCAATAAACGTTAATCTTACCAGCTTTATTCTCGAGTCTATTTCCAAAGAATGACATAATTCGCTAAGGCTGCATTTCCCTCTAAATAATAGACTACATTTTTGTTGTCACCTTGTACAGGTAAACAAAACGACCTTGCGACCTTTCATTTAGTAAATAAACAAAATATTTCATCTATGTTTGACATATCAGGATAAATATGTATTTTAATGTAAAACAATAAAAACGTTATCTACAACTTTATTTTGTTATAAAAGATTGGATATGTACCTAGTTTAGTAACAGTATAATAATTGAGTGAAAATATACAATGATAGGTCCCTTTCAAAATAATGTGTTATGTAAAATGGTACTCTGGAAAATTTGTATACATGGATTGAGGCACAACGTGTTGTAGACTTTTAATTTTAAAAGTCAAGTTACATGTACATACCGTTACAACAGAGAAATGTTCCTGGTTACCATGTATATACTATAAAAATATCTGAAAGGCAAAACTACATAGTCTGTCGGATGTAGGAGAGGGAGGAGGATTTTTTCTGAGAGATGTGTCGTTATTATGACACACTGTGATGATGTAATATTTATTTTCAGTTAATGCCTATATCTGTTATAAAGACAATTTATCAGCCACAAGAAAAAATGCAGCACTTAGATTTTCAGAAGAGACTGATAGAAGGACTTATAGGAAATTTCAGACAGGAGAATTTCGCGTTGGCTCGCAGACACGCCCGTATAGGATTAACGCGGCTCACAGAAAGACACTTCATTGACAAAATTCCAGGAGGAAAACGGATGAAATCACGTTGCTGTCTGCACAAGTGACCGCTTTAGTGGAAGCAGAATCCGCACTTGGTGTTCCGATTGTCATGTTGGACTCTGTGTTTGGCGGTGTTTTCGTATTTATCACACCCGGCTTTCTTTTGAAGAGTAAACAATCAAGACCTGTACACATAAATTCTTATATGGTATCATATTTACTCATCATTAATTTACGTTTATGAAATAATAAAATAATAAGATGTATATGAAGCATTAAATTTTAAAGTCACTTGTGAATGTAAATATGCGTTCGTGATTTTTTTTATCGGTAACGCTATCAAAACGGGCACCCATAAGTGTGCAATACCCAAACAAATTACGGCTTCTGAAAACTCCTGGCACTGATGACGTGATAATTTTACACGCCCAACAATGACGTGACGTAGTACATTTTCAAACGTCTGGCATTGAAAGGGTTAATGCCATGTGCTGATTTTGAATTTCTATTAAAATAATGCATTCAAAATCAGCACATGACAAGGTTGTCATGTGCTGATTTTGAATGGATTATTTTAATAGAAATTCAAAATCAGCACGACATTAATAATAATACAAAAATAATAATAATTATTATAATGATGATGATGATGATCACTTATTTCGAGGCGGTCATTTCTGGGATGGTGGAGGAAACCGGAGTGCCCATAGAAAACCACCGACCTTCGGCAACCGAACTCACAAACCTTCTCACACTAGGATCTGTTCCGAGTGGGATTCGAACCCAGGCTGTGAGAGGCGCTGTGATTCATAAGCACGCGCTTTAGACAACTCGACCTCCGAAGCCCATC
Source organism: Tegillarca granosa (assembly GCA_029721355.1). Taxonomy (NCBI): domain Eukaryota; kingdom Metazoa; phylum Mollusca; class Bivalvia; order Arcoida; family Arcidae; genus Tegillarca; species Tegillarca granosa. The sequence goes on along the minus strand of CM056597.1, from coordinate 52,612,454 downwards.
AACCACAGGAGCTCGTAATTAACAATTAACCTCAACCTTTACTAATCAACACCAGGCAAAGAATTACCGAGCTCCTGCGACACACCAATAACAATCGGACAGTATTTACAGGGTGTTAAAATTGAATCGCCACCTAGACGTTAGATAACACATTTTGGGGTCAAAAACTAGAACTTTAGCAGGTTATGGTCGAAGTGCGAGAGTGGTTTGTGATATGTACATGGCTCTTATATAAAGCGGCTGCTTTTGTTTATACAGCTGTAGAAAACATATTTCTGCCTGGCATAACACAAGAAATCATGGATCTTGCAAAAATTGCCAAAAATCTGGTAAAATGTGTAACAACAGGAGAGGTAAATATCCTCTGATCAGTATCAAAATAAGTCACCTGATACCTTTATCTTGTTTGTTTATTTTTGATATACAAATTTGTGTTAAACGTGGGAATCATTTAGCTATTCTAGTTTCATTTTAGATCATTTTCCCCGACTACAAGAGAATTTCTGAATATCTTAACATGAAAATCGTCTAAAGTACCGTAGTAAAATTTTGGTATGAATAAAGATATTGGATCTATTTATAACAGTTGTGGAAACTATACTGTAAGATACAAGGTGAAAACATTAAATACTAGATAAATCTTGATAGATATGACATAATGGTGTTTTAACTCCTAAGATTCTAATTATACCAGGGTGGTCAGTTCTGTGATGGTAGGGTGTCCACAAAAAACCACTGACCTCTAGAAAGCAAACTGACAAGCTTTCTTACTCTAGGATTTACTTGATTGAGATTTTTCAGTAAGTAGTGAGAGTCATTGTGATGGGTAAGTCCGTGTTTAAGACCATTCGCCCAATAAGGCCCTGCTAGGTAGTGAGAGTCATTGTGATGGGTAAGTCCATGTTTTAGACCATTCTCCCAATAAGGCCCTGCTAGGTAGTGAGAGTCATTGTGATGGGTAAGTCCGTGTTTAAGACCATTCTCCCAATAAAGCCCTGCTAGGTAGTGAGAGTCAATGTGATGGGTAAGTCTTTGCTTTAAACCATTCTCCCAATAAGGCCCTGCTAGGTAGTGAGAGTCAGTGTGATGGGTAAGTCCGTGTTTTAGAACATTCTCCCAATAAAGCCCTGCTAGGTAGTGAGAGTCATTGTGATTGATAAGTCCGTGCTTAAGACCATTCTCCCAATAAGGCTCTGCTAGGTAGTGAGAGTCACTGTGATGGGTAAGTCTGTGCTTAAGACCATTCTCCCTATAAGGCCCTGCTAGGTAGTGAGAGTCATTGTGATGGGTAAGTCTGTGCTTAAGACCATTCTCCCAATAAGGCCCTGTTAGGTAGTGAGAGTCATTGTGATGGGTAAATCTGTGCTTAAGACCATGCTCGTAATAAGGCTCTGCTAGGTTGTAAGAGTCATTGTGATGGTTAAGTCCATGTTTTAGACCATTCTCCCTATAAGGCCCTGCTAGGTACTGAGAGTCATTTTGATGGGTAAGTCCATGTTTTAGACCATTCTCCCAATAAGGCCCTGCTAGGTAGTGAGAGTCATTGTGATGGGTAAGTCCATGTTTTAGACCATTCCCCTATAAGGCCCTGCTAGGTATTGAGAGTCATTGTGATGGCTTAGTCTGTGTTTAAGACCATTCTCCCAATAAGGCCCTGCTAGGTAGTGAGAGTCATTGTGATGGGTAAGTCCATGTTTTAGACCATTCTCCCTAAAAGGCCCTGCTAGGTATTGAGAGTCATTGTGATGGCTTAGTCTGTGCTTAAGACCATTCTCCCAATAAGGCCCTGCTAGGTAGTGAGAGTCATTGTGATGGGTAAGTCGGTGCTTAAGGCCAATGTCCCAACAATGCTTTGCTAGGTAGAGAGAGCCATTGTGATGGTGAAGTCCATGCTTTAGACCATTCTTCTGACAGGTCCCTGCTACGTTGTGAGAGTCATAGTGATCTGTAACACCATGCTTTAGACCATTCTTCCAGACAAGGTTCTGCTAGGTAATGAGAGTCATTGTGATCGATAAGTCCTTGCTTTAGACCATTCTTCATATATTTATAAAAATAGTTATATATATATATATATATACATATATATATATATATATACTTTCATTAGTTTTCATATGAAATACTGATATAAAATATGAAATACTATTATCTCTTTTTATTTCAGAGTGTTTCATTAGAATCATTATGGAAAGACAAAGCTTGTGTGATGATATTTCTTAGAAGGTTTGGATGACCTTTTTGTCGCCTCCATTCGAGGCAGATTTCAACCCTGAAACCTCAGCTGGATGCTAACAATGTACGATTAATTGGCATTGGCTTAGAGGAACTAGGGGTTGAAGAATTTGTGAAAGGAGAGTTTTTTAAGGGAGGTATGTATTGCTAAGTGAAGAAGTGATGTATTTATAACCAATCTTTGATCTATATGGGATATGCAACAGTATATTTTTACTGGCATTCTCTCAACAACTACTGTTTGATTTGAGTCACTATGTTTGTTACTGTGACATATGCAAAACTTTCATAGAAAATCCAATTAACTGGAATCAAAATTAAGTATTTTTCACCTATTTGAGTCTATAGACAAATGAAACATTGATATGCACATCCACTATTACTATGGAATATTTCTGCACACAGTAAAAAGTTACCAACATGGGGATTTTACATGTTGAAAAACGAGGCATATTGTGAATTCTTTGGGCATATGGCATCAGCAAAAACATCACTTACAGTGTAAACATCACCATTTTGCCATATAAAATCCCTGTAACAACAACAGTTTCCTTTCTATGGAAATATTTCATAGTAACCGTAGCAATTAATAGTTGACTATAAAGACTCAAATATATATAAACTCATATATAGACTCAAATAAGTAAAAATGTCACTTAATTCAAGTTAATTGGAATTTCTATGAAAGTTTTGCATAAACACACTGACTCTAACAGTAAGATGGCTGTCTTTTCATACAAATACTGATAAATGGGCAATTACAACTTTTAATTTATCAAAAATTCAAACTCTAATTTAAAAAGTTGATGTATAGCTAATTTACATCATGTAATGTAATAGGATATCCTGCTAGAAACTCATTGGCTCATTAGTAACAGGATTTGCATATTAATATCTAATAAGGTGTTTTATTTACCGGTAACTGTTTCTTTGAAAATCTTCTTTGTAACAACAGGGTCATTTGGAGCCAATTTTTGTCTTAGTTTGTTTTAAATACAGCCAGGTGAGCATCATATGCTATATTGGGCCTTTTGTTTCTCTTTTTGCTGTTAATGTTATTTACTTACCAATAACATTTTAATTACAGAATTGTTTATAGACACCAAACAGCAGTGTTATAAAGCTTTAGGATTTAGGAGGTGAGTAATGGTGATAAAATTGTTTATAGACACCAAACAGCAGTGTTATAAAGCTTTAGGATTTAGGAGGTGAGTAATGGTGATAAAATTGTTTATAGACACCAAACAGCAGTGTTATAAAGCTTTAGGATTTAGGAGGTGAGTAATGGACTATAAAATTGTTTATAGACACCAAACAGCAGTGTTATAAAGCTTTAGGATTTAGGAGGTGAGTAATGGACTATAACATTGTTTATAGACACCAAACAGCAGTGTTATAAAGCTTTAGGATTTAGGAGGTGAGTAATGACTATAAAATGTTTATAGACACCAAACAGCAGTGTTATAAAGCTTTAGGATTTAGGAGGTGAGTAATGACTATAAAATTGTTTATAGACACCAAACAGCAGTGTTATAAAGCTTTAGGATTTAGGAGGTGAGTAATGGACTATAAAATTGTTTATAGACACCAAACAGCAGTGTTATAAAGCTTTAGGATTTAGGAGGTGAGTAATGGACTATAAAATTGTTTATAGACACCAAACAGCAGTGTTATAAAGCTTTAGGATTTAGGAGGTGAGTAATGGCTATAAAATTGTTTATAGACACCAAACAGCAGTGTTATAAAGCTTTAGGATTTAGGAGGTGAGTAATGGCTATAAAATTGTTTATAGACACCAAACAGCAGTGTTATAAAGCTTTAGGATTTAGGAGGTGAGTAATAACTATGAAATTGTTTATAGACACCAAACAGCAGTGTTATACAGCTTTAGGATTTAGGAGGTGAGTAATAACTATAAAATTGTTTATAGACACCAAACAGCAGTGTTATAAAGCTTTAGGATTTAGGAGGTGAGTAATGAACTATAAAATTGTTTATAGACACCAAACAGCAGTGTTATAAAGCTTTAGGATTTAGGAGGTGAGTAATGGCGATAAAATTGTTTATAGACACCAAACAGCAGTGTTATAAAGCTTTAGGATTTAGGAGGTGAGTAATGACTATAAAATTGTTTATAGACACCAAACAGCAGTGTTATAAAGCTTTAGGATTTAGGAGGTGAGTAATGACTATAAAATTGTTTATAGACACCAAACAGCAGTGTTATAAAGCTTTAAGATTTAGGAGGTGAGTAATGACTATAAAATTGTTTATAGACACCAAACAGCAGTGTTATAAAGCTTTAGGATTTAGGAGGTGAGTAATAACTATAAAATTGTTTATAGACACCAAACAGCAGTGTTATAAAGCTTTAGGATTTAGGAGGTGAGTAATAACTATGAAATTGTTTATAGACACCAAACAGCAGTGTTATACAGCTTTAGGATTTAGGAGGTGAGTAATGAACTATAAAATTGTTTATAGACACCAAACAGCAGTGTTATAAAGCTTTAGGATTTAGGAGGTGAGTAATGACTATAAAATTGTTTATAGACACCAAACAGCAGTGTTATAAAGCTTTAGGATTTAGGAGGTGAGTAATGGCTATAAAATTGTTTATAGACACCAAACAGCAGTGTTATAAAGCTTTAGGATTTAGGAGGTGAGTAATGACTATAAAATTGTTTATAGACACCAAACAGCAGTGTTATAAAGCTTTAGGATTTAGGAGGTGAGTAATGGCTGATAAAATTGTTTATAGACACCAAACAGCAGTGTTATAAAGCTTTAGGATTTAGGAGGTGAGTAATGGCTATAAAATTGTTTATAGACACCAAACAGCAGTGTTATAAAGCTTTAGGATTTAGGAGGTGAGTAATAACTATGAAATTGTTTATAGACACCAAACAGCAGTGTTATACAGCTTTAGGATTTAGGAGGTGAGTAATAACTATAAAATTGTTTATAGACACCAAACAGCAGTGTTATAAAGCTTTAGGATTTAGGAGGTGAGTAATAACTATAAAATTGTTTATAGACACCAAACAGCAGTGTTATAAAGCTTTAGGATTTAGGAGGTGAGTAATGGCGATAAAATTGTTTATAGACACCAAACAGCAGTGTTATAAAGCTTTAGGATTTAGGAGGTGAGTAATAACTATAAAATTGTTTATAGACACCAAACAGCAGTGTTATAAAGCTTTAGGATTTAGGAGGTGAGTAATGACTATAAAATTGTTTATAGACACCAAACAGCAGTGTTATAAAGCTTTAAGATTTAGGAGGTGAGTAATGACTATAAAATTGTTTATAGACACCAAACAGCAGTGTTATAAAGCTTTAGGATTTAGGAGGTGAGTAATAACTATAAAATTGTTTATAGACACCAAACAGCAGTGTTATAAAGCTTTAGGATTTAGGAGGTGAGTAATAACTATAAAATTGTTTATAGACACCAAACAGCAGTGTTATAAAGCTTTAGGATTTAGGAGGTGAGTAATGACTATAAAATTGTTTATAGACACCAAACAGCAGTGTTATAAAGCTTTAGGATTTAGGAGGTGAGTAATGACTATAAAATTGTTTATAGACACCAAACAGCAGTGTTATAAAGCTTTAGGATTTAGGAGGTGAGTAATAACTATAAAATTGTTTATAGACACCAAACAGCAGTGTTATAAAGCTTTAGGATTTAGGAGGTGAGTAATAACTATAAAATTGTTTATAGACACCAAACAGCAGTGTTATTAAGCTTTAGGATTTAGGAGGTGAGTAATGGCTATAAAGTTCAAATTTATATAAAAGTTTGATACATTTTTTACAAGTTTGTAAGTTTAAGAAAAAATAAAAGAAAATAAGATTGAAAAAAATACCTTTACACAATAAAGATTACAAATAACTGGAGACTGGTTGTGTCAAAGGATCTTAAGAATAAATTAGTAAAACAAGTTTTTTGTCACAATCTGAACTTTTTAAAACTTTTTTTCAAGACATCACCTTTTGTGTGTGAAGTTTAAATTTGTGGCGAGTCAGATTAATAAGTGACTGGGTATATTAAGTAGTAATTAGTTTTGAGAAGGTCTTGGGTTCAAGTCCTAGTTTGGTCAATTTTCCCTTTACTTTTACATTAAGTTGACCATTCAGCCTTTGAATTGACTGGCAAACAGGTTTATCATAGAACCTGGTTGTTTAGATTCAAAGAAACTAAATCATACTAAAAAGAAAGTGAGGGTTATGACAAGAAACCTAGCTAGAGTCCAACTTATTTCTGAAGGTCCAGAATGTTGAGATTTAAAGTATAGCCTAATGAGCAAAGAGAATAAATTCTCTAAACTTAGTCCAAAGATCACTGTCCCTCTCATTAAAAAAAAAATCAATTACACTTTGGCAGATACTAGTGTGTGAAAGATTATCACTTTGCTTGCTGAAGGTCTGTGGTTTCCACCAGCTTCCAGCTTCCTCCACCATCTCAGGACTGAATGCCTCATTGTAAGTGACAAAATCTGTACTGGAGAGTTAAACATAATTACTCCATCCCACCCTTATTTAGCAAAAAATACCTTGTACAAGTTCTAACTTTGGTCATCAACTTTGGAGTTATACCCCTTAGACTGAAAAACCTATAAAAATCTAACAATGACGCAATGCAAAATTGGATGTGGCACTTTAATTCTCTGTGATGTTAACCTGTGTATATTTAGTTAAATATGTGAGACAATAAATTGTTGTTGTTTGCATTAATCCTCACAAAATTTGCTTTGTATTGCTATATTTTGATTATTTTTAAAGATAATGGCATGGGTCTCAAGTTAAAAATTTTTTCCTAAATCTGACCCCAAATGAGGTCAAGGTCAAATGCCAGGTTCATGATCCTGTTTTTATCAGTATTGACATCCAGTGTTTTTAGTTAAATGTTTTTATGATGATGTTCTCACAGGTTTAATAACTAGATATGTACAACTAGCTATGTACAACTAGATATGTACAGCTAGATATGTACAACTAGATATGTACAACTAGATATGTACAACTAGATATGTACATGGGCTTTAGTGTCTTGTGACAGCTGTTTTTATTACATACTTCTCAAATTACTCATGTGGGATTTTTGTAATATTTGATAATAACTATGCTTCTTTCAATTACGGTATAAACAAGTCTGCAAGAATTAAAAAAAGAAAGAAATTAAAAGTGCAGTGTATGATGATGATATATGTATAGACTTGTAAACCAAAGTAATACATGTACTATGTTCTAAGATAATCATTGAGGTTATTCACACCTTGGTACATATCCTAGTGGGAGAAAGACTGTCAGTATACTTGCCAAAGAATGATGGTTTTTCTTAAGTTCCTGCACCATTAGTGCTGACTGACTTCCTATGTAAGTGAAAAACTTTGATTTGGACATAAAACAAAAATTATTTTCTCTATTATTAAATGCTTATTCTAATTCCTTTGTCTTAATTATTGTTGATAAATGTGCCAAATTGCAGACATTTTCAACATGACAAATAGTCTTACTGGCATAAAAAGCAAAATTAATCCTATATTTAAGATAGCCTTGTGCACACATGGCATAAAATTATTTTTTTATGATATATATTTACAACTGAATCATTTGTGGATTTATTTCTATAAAAATAAAATGTATAAAATCATTAAGGCTTTTCTGTACTTTTAATTGTGCTAATATTTTTTTACCAGAATGAATATATTCAATGTGTTCCCTGCCATATTTTCAAAATCATCCAGAAATGCCATGTCAAAGGTAGGTACATTTTAGACATTTTGAATTTTAAAACATGTATAGTTAAATGTTCAAGCAATTTTTTACTTATGGATAACAGCAAATTAACACGTTTGTAACTAATGATGACTGAGTTTGTGTTATCTCCCTTGAGTTGAGGGTATTGTTTCAGTGCTAATAAGCCATTTAAACCATATTTGGTATGCTGCAATTTGCTGATGCAACATAATGCTTTATGTCTGATGCCTGGACTTAGAAATTAACTAGGGATAGTAACACATCCTGAAGATTGGTATTAATAAACATTATTGTTCTGTGGAATCATATTTTCTAATTAAGTACAAATTGATGCTTCATTGATTTATTTTCTATCCTTTAATAAGTTAATATGTTTTTCATAAGTCAATATATTTATTACATTCCATTATGAAAGTTTTCGTAAAAATCCTATTAACTGTAACAATGTTTGATATTATTCACTTACTTGGACCTAATCTTAATTTTAAAAAAAACTGAACATTAGTGATTACCATAAAATTGTCTGTAAAAAGATAAATGTTTTAAGTATGGGGGGTTTTGAAAATGTCAATGTTTACACTGGAAGCTATATTTTTGGTAAAGTTTGAAATCATATCTAGAAGATCTTCTCCTTGTTTTTCAACAATTTATTCTGTTCTATTGTTATTAAGTGATGTGCCTAGCACTTCCTCTTCATAACTTTAGCTCAAAGAAGTAAAAACTACCAAACTTTATTTAAATACATGTATATATTTCTAAATATCTATAAAAAATTAGCAATAATTGAAGTCATGTGACAACCTAACAACTCTTACAGTAATTGTATTTATAACCTATTTAAAGCTTTGTAAATGATATATATATATATATTGTTTGTATCCTTCATAATTTGGTAAACTTAAGCACATGTTTTATCTTTAACACTTGAAGTGTCCATGCTTCTATAAGATAAAAAAGTTAATGACACAATGTATCTGTGTTACTCTAAAGGTTTGTAAGTTGAATGTTGTTTTATGTCACATCAGAAATTTTTCAGCTTTTTGTGACAAGACAATTGTTATTATTAACCTCTAGGATTAATTTGATCACAAGTTCATGTGGTACATGAGTGTGCAAGTGTTTTTTGTTTTACATTGTACTGGTTTGTACGTATCTTGACCTTTCAAGTGCTGCTGCACTTGCCTGCATTAATACAGATAGATATGGAAGAATACTCAGTCTATTTTCTAGTATCCAGCCAACTGTTTAAGGCCTACAGCAAGGAAAAGCTTTTCTCACTTGCAGTTGACTAAGATCAAATCTAAGCCATGAGTCACCTTAAGTTTGAATGCTAACTCCCTAGCCTCTTGTTCACTGCAGCCCCTGTGTATTTCTGAATCATTTAAGATAGAAATACAATATTTTATTGATTTCCATCCTTATATATGTATCATTTTCAGATACTAGGAATTGAAATAATTTTGTTTTATTAGGCAAAAGAAGAAAAAATTGATGGAAACTTTAAGGGTGATGGTATGCAGAATGGTGGTGTGTTGGTAGTCAGTGCTGGTAAGTATATGAGATACTCCTCAATTGTAGTATAAATGTTCAGAGTTCAGAAGAGATGTTGTCATTCCTTCTGTGTGAGTATTAGCAACCAATGTTAGGATTTGTTAATAGGGCCTAAAATAAAATTAACCTTGTTTGCCGTTGACCACCCGACCCACTTGAAATGCCCCTACCCAAAAATTTTTATTGCTTTCTACTCCAATGTTTTTTTTTTACAACATAAGAAACGGTATTAAATAGCAATATCTATGGATAGGGAGATGTCCTGTGAGCAGGTTTATATTGTACTAAGGAAATTCTACTGTATTTCTCCATAGGAGAAAACAAAAGGAGGAACAAATAAGACTTAGCAAAAAAAAATGTAAATGTGTTTTAAAAGAGAAATATGAAACCAATTTAAACTTTTCAAAAGTTTAAAAGATTAAGTTCAAAAATTAAAATAAACATTTTTTCCTACCTACCTACCCACATGTTGATAGCATCGGTAGGAAAACAGCAAACAAAGATGATTTTATGTTAGGCCTAGACAAATATTTCAAGTTTTTTATTATTTGAAGTATAAAAAAAGTGTTTGACAGCCTTGGCCATGATTAAAAACTGACAATGCATTTTATTGTTGGAATTTATTAAAGTCATACACAGTATAATGTAATGTTGATGATATGTGGTTAATAAAATGTTACCATCAATTTAATAAAACATAATAAAAACAGGTAAATGATATCTCATAATCTGTTGTATAAAAGAAAACACCTGACTACTCATTGTCATTATTTTTAAGTTTCATTTATAGCTGGTGAAAGTTGAATATAAACAATATAACCTTACAGGGACAATCAATCAATCAGCCAGCAACCAACAATACCAACCAACCTGCCAGTCAGTCAGTCAGTCAACCAAGGATACCAAACAACCAACCCATCAGTCAATCTCAATCACTCAATCAGTCAGTCAGTCAGTCAGTCAGTCAACCAACAATACCAACCAACCCGCCAGTCAGTCAGTCAATAAATCAATCAATCAACCAATCTGTCAGTTAATCAATCAATCAGTCAGTCAATCAATTAATTAATTAGTCTATGTACATTTATATTTTCTGAGCTATTATACACTATACAGACTGTTTATCTGATCATTTTTTGTATTTTAGGTGGTAAAAGTGTTTTGTTAAATTTCAAACAAGATCAACCCTCGGACCATGTAGATCCCAATGAAGTTTTGAAGTCTTTAGGTATTGATTCAAAAGTAAATTTCCCAGAATTCAGTAGACAGGAAGAAGGAAGTGGTGCTACTGGAGGGTCCAGTTAGATAAGGTAAAAACTGCAAAAATACAAGGATTCTTTTCTTAAAAGTTGAAGGCTTATCAATTGGCTGATAACACAAGTTGAGAAAGTGGAGGTCACAGGAAATGACTAAAAGATGTTGTGAAGTTCATCACAGGTTTATATGCTACAGCTGAGGTTACTGATAATATCTTATGGATGTTGCCCGAACTACAGGTTATCAAGTAAAACTTAAGTCATGGAGGTCACATGGCCAAGCGATCTCAGGGGTCTATATAAACATTGTCCCAAGTTGGTAACAGATATTATCCTATATCCTTGGCGAAATTCAAGGTAACAGATAAAATTTTGTAGATATTGCTGCAAGTTGAGGCCAGAGATAATATAAATATTGTCCCACCTATAGGTAGAGTTGATATAATTAAGTCATTGCTCAAAATGGCCATAATGTTGCCTCAGTAACCAAGTGGTTTACAGGGAACATAAAGGCATCACATTACCACTCACTGCCCAGGTTTGAATCACATCCACAAGACCCTAGTGTCAGAAAGATTTCACTAAGCCTGCTGAAGATGGTAGGTTTACTCAAGTCAGTCTGGTTTCCTGGAGTAGTAAATATATAACACAAATACCAGTTGAATTTTGATGTGCAAGATGTGCACAGTTCGGAAATTCATTCCTCATCAGTGACACTAAGACCGAAAAGTTTGATAGATAAAATACATAAGCCAAACAGTTGGAAATTAATGAATCTAAAGTTCCAAAATTATATAAATCCAAATCCAGCTAAGGAATGCTTTGCATGAGGGAACAAACCTTAGTTTTAAATAAATTTCAAATTTTAGACTGCTGAAAATTTTGCTACATGGTTCATTTTCTGACAGTACAAAGTACTGCCTACAGAGTTATGGATACCCTAGAGGAGTTTTACTCCACCAGCAGCGGACTGAGATTTGCTATAAAAGAAAGATGAAATTGAGTTAAGGCGCATTGCTTATTCAGACAATGCTCCTTGCTCAAGTCAAGAACTGTATCAGCTACAGTTTCTGTAAATTACTTCTAACAATTAAATTTCTAGCAAAAAGCCCAAATATGTCCCAAGTGATTTGCCGTGAACCAGCTGAGCTTATGGCATGGTTTTGCGTGAGTCCGTGCGTGCGTGCGTGCTTGCGTGCATGCATGCGTAAACTTTAATCTTCTCCCCTGAAACCACTGGGACAATTGGGACAAAATTGGGTGTGGAAGGTCCTTAGTTAGAGTAGAATAAAGTTTATACCAGGCGACCCCGCCCGACATCCAAGATGGTCGCTGTTACTATAAATAGCAAAACACATAAATAGCCATTGTTGAGTCATTTTTAACCGTTTTTGTTCAAATTTGAAATGTAAAGAGTAGATAGCGGGGCATTCAACATATACATGTATAATGGGGTTTTCTGAGAAATTTTTCGTTGACCCGATTTTTACGAATTATGCAAATGATGTGTAATATTTAATCAATTATTAGCTCACCTGAGCCAAAGAGCTTTTCTGATCAAAATTTGTCTGTCATCGTCGTCGTCGTCGTCGTCGTTGTCGTCGTCGTCGTCCGCGGCGTAAACTTTTACATTTTCGACTTCTTTTCTGAAACTACAAGGTGGATTTCAATGAAACTTGGTCAGATGCATATATGGGCCAGTGCAATTCAGATTTGTTCATGACGTTGTCCTAGCTCCCAAAACTAGGTCATGGTGACCTATGGTTCCAAAAAACTTAAAAAATCTTCTTCTCCGAAAGCGAAGATGGTAGAAAAAATCTGATGTGATATTTGGCTTCTCTAGGGTCTAAAGCTTATAAATTGTTCATTTCGTGAAATTTGGTAAAAAATTAGGTTACCCGTTTTTGCGTTTAATTTTAAAAATTTCGTAAAATAGCTTCAAATTGTTATAACTTGACTATATGAATACATATTGACATGGGATTTTCAGTTTTGACTTTTTCTTGAAATAACCTTCAAAATGGGGTCAAAGTTCAAGGTCATGACCTAGTTTGTAATTTGTGCAGTTTTAGGCTATTTTCTTCAAAATTTTAAGAGATATATAATATCAAAACATTGTTAAAATGTTCAGCATGACAAAATGTAAAAAGGTACAAAGTTTCGTAACTGTATGATAATACATGTAGGAGTTGTTGCCCCTGAAATGTTATTTTTCTGCCAATGAAAACTAAAATTGTGCATTAGCTTGAAAACTATAAACTTTTTGTATAGACATGTATTTTAGAATATTGTAGGTATTGACATGGCGAACATTTTGATATATGGCTCAAGGTCATACGTTCACAGGTGAAGGTCATAGGTCCATAAAAAGACTGAAATTGTTAATTATCTTGGAAACTATTAACTTTTTGTATTGGCATGTATATTAGAATATTGTAGGAATTGATATGGTAATCATTCTGATATGAGATTCAAGGTCTTACATTTAAAGGTCAAGGTCATAGATGCATAAGAAGACTCAAATTGTTAATTATCTTGAAAACCATTAACTTTTTGCATAGGCATATATATTAGAATATTGTAGGTATTGATATGATGATCATTTTGATATGTGACTCAAGGTCATATGTTCAGAGGTCAAGGTCATGGGTGCATAAAAAAACTGATATTTTTTATTATCTTGGAAACTTTTAACATTTTGTATTTTCATGTATATTACAATATTGTAGGAATTAATATGGCGATTATTCTGATTTAAGATTCAAGGTCTTACGTTTAAAGGTCAAGGTCATAGATGCATAAAAAGACTCAAATTGTTAATTGTCTTGAAAACTATTAACTTTTTTATAGGCATGTATATTAGAATATTTTATGTATTTTTGCAAATGATTTTGGATATATACTCAGGTTGGTCATATCCTCAGGTGAGCGTTAAGGCCCATGGGCCTCTTGTTTGAAAATCTTCTCCCCTGAAACAACTGGGCCAACTAGAACCATATTTGGTGAAGAAGGTCCCTAGGTGGGGTAGACTAAAGTTTGTACCAGGTGTCCCCGCCCGACATCCAAGATGGCCGCTGTTACTATAAATAGCAAAAACATATAAATAACCATTGTTGAGTCATCTTTTAACCGTTTTTGTTCAAATTTGAAATGCAGAGAGTAGATAGCGGGGCATTCAACATGTATAACGGATTTTTTTTTTTAGTAATGTTTCATTGACCCGATTTTTACGAATTATGCAAATGAGGTATAATATTTATTCAATTATTTGAAAATCTTCTCCCCTGAAACAACTGGGCCAACTAGAACCATATTTGGTGTGGAAGGTCCCTAGGTGGGGTAGACTAAAGTTTGTACCAGGTGTCCCCGCCCGGCGTCCAAGATGGTCGCTGTTACTATAAATAGCAAAAACACATAAATAGCCATTGTTGAGTCATTAGCTCACCTGACTGAAAGGTCATGTGAGCTTATGGCATGGGGCGGCGTGTGTATGTGCGTGCGTGTGTGCGTGCGTCGTTAACACCTATTTTGGACTTCTCCTCCAAAACTGCTGGACAGATTTCAATGATACTTAGTCAGAAGCATATATGGACCGGTGCAATTCAGATTTGTTAATGGCGTTGCCATGGCTACCGAAACTAGGTCAAAAAGACCTAGGGGTCCAAAAATCTTAAAAAATCTTCTTCTCCAAAACCGATGATGGAAGAAAAAATCTGATGTGATATTTGGCTTCTCTAGGGTCTTAAGCCTATAGTTTGTTCGTTTCGTGAAATTTGGTCGAAAAATGGATTACGTGTTTTTGCGTTTAATTTTAAAAATTTCGTAAAATGGCTTCAAATTGTTATATCTTGACTATTTGAACAGATATTGACATGGGATTTCAGTTTTGACTTTTTCCTGAAATGACCTTTAAAATAGGGTCAAGGTCACAAATCAAGGTCATGACCTAATTTGTGATTTATGCAGTTTTAGGCAATTTTCTTGCATATATGATATATGAAATCAAAACATTGTTAAAATGTTCAGCATGACAAAATTTAAAAAGGTACCAAGTTTTGTAACTATATGATAATCCATGTAGGAGTTGTTGCCCCTGAAATGTTATTTTTGGCTTATAAATACTAAAATTGTGCATAAGCTTGAAAACTATTAAGTTTTTGTATAGGCATATATTAGAATATTGTAGTTATTGTGATGACAATCATTTTGATATATGGTTCAAGGTCATTTGTTGAAAGGTCAAGAACAAAGCTGCAAAAGAAGTCATACATTGCTTATTATCTTGAAAACTTTAACTTTTTGTATAGGAATGTATATTAGAATATTGAAGGTATTGACATGACGATCATATATGTTTCAAGGTCATATAAGTTCAAAGGTCAAGGACATAGTTGCATAAGTATACTGAAATTTGTTAATAATTTGGAAATTATTGATTGCATTACAGTTACTTCATGCATATTATATCAGCTACTTATAAATGAAATGTGAGTGGATATATTTCTGATTAAGTTTTGTGGCAGTTCGTAACTTGTGAAAACTCGTAAAGTTTCAGTACCAATGATATTGTCTTTTGGACATATCCTCAGGTGCCTCTTGTTTGAAAATCTTCTCCCCTGAAACAACTGGGCCAACTAGAACCATATTTGGTGAAGAAGGTCCCTAGGTGGGGTAGACTAAAGTTTGTACCAGGTGTCCCCGCCCGACATCCAAGATGGCCGCTGTTACTATAAATAGCAAAAACATATAAATAACCATTGTTGAGTCATCTTTTAACCGTTTTTGTTCAAATTTGAAATGCAGAGAGTAGATAGCGGGGCATTCAACATGTATAACGGATTTTTTTTTTTAGTAATGTTTCATTGACCCGATTTTTACGAATTATGCAAATGAGGTATAATATTTATTCAATTATTTGAAAATCTTCTCCCCTGAAACAACTGGGCCAACTAGAACCATATTTGGTGTGGAAGGTCCCTAGGTGGGGTAGACTAAAGTTTGTACCAGGTTTCCCCGGCCGGCGTCCAAGATGGTCGCTGTTACTATAAATAGCAAAAACACATAAATAGCCATTGTTGAGTCATTAGCTCACCTGACTGAAAGGTCATGTGAGCTTATGGCATGGGGCGGCGTGTGTATGTGCGTGCGTGTGTGCGTGCGTCGTTAACACCTATTTTGGACTTCTCCTCCAAAACTGCTGTACAGATTTCAATGATACTTAGTCAGAAGCATATATGGGCCGGTGCAATTCAGATTTGTTAATGGCGTTGCCATGGCTACCGAAACTAGGTCAAAAAGACCTAGGGGTCCAAAAATCCTAAAAAATCTTCTTCTCCAAAACCGATGATGGAAGAAAAAATCTGATGTGATATTTGGCTTCTCTAGGGTCTTAAGCCTATAGTTTGTTCGTTTCGTGAAATTTGGTCGAAAAATGGATTACGTGTTTTTGCGTTTAATTTTAAAAATTTCGTAAAATGGCTTCAAATTGTTATATCTTGACTATTTGAACAGATATTGACATGGGATTTCAGTTTTGACTTTTTCCTGAAATGACCTTTAAAATAGGGTCAAGGTCACAAATCAAGGTCATGACCTAATTTGTGATTTATGCAGTTTTAGGCAATTTTCTTGCATATATGATATATGAAATCAAAACATTGTTAAAATGTTCAGCATGACAAAATTTAAAAAGGTACCAAGTTTTGTAACTATATGATAATCCATGTAGGAGTTGTTGCCCCTGAAATGTTATTTTTGGCTTATAAATACTAAAATTGTGCATAAGCTTGAAAACTATTAAGTTTTTGTATAGGCATATATATATTAGAATATTGTAGGTATTGTGATGACGATCATTTTGATATATGGTTCAAGGTCATTTGTTGAAAGGTCAAGAACAAAGCTGCAAAAGAAGTCATACATTGCTTATTATCTTGAAAACTTTAACTTTTTGTATAGGAATGTATATTAGAATATTGTAGGTATTGACATGACGATCATATATGTTTCAAGGTCATATAAGTTCAAAGGTCAAGGACATAGTTGCATAAGTATACTGAAATTTGTTAATAATTTGGAAATTATTGATTGCATTACAGTTACTTCATGCATATTATATCAGCTACTTATAAATGAAATGTGAGTGGATATATTTCTGATTAAGTTTTGTGGCAGTTCGTAACTTGTGAAAACTCGTAAAGTTTCAGTACCAATGATATTGTCTTTTGGACATATCCTCAGGTGAGCGTTAAGGCCCATGGGCCTCTTGTTTTTTAACTGTTTGTGTTCAAATTTAAAATGTAGGGAGTAGATAGCGGGGCGATCAACATATATAATGGGTTTTTCTGAGAAATTTTTCGTTGACCCGATTATTAGCTCAACTGGCTAAAGCCAGATGAGCTTATGGCATGATGCGCACGTGAGTGCGTGCGTGCGTGCGTCCGTCCGTCCGTTAACAGCAAAAACTCAGAAACTATTGGGCCAATTTTAACAAAACTTTGCAGGAATGATCCCTAGAAGAAGTAGATGAAAATTTGTACAATTGGTTTCCATGGCAACCAAAAGTAGGTCACAGCGATCTAGAATGCAAAAAAACCTAAAATAAGCTTCTTCTCTGAAACCATAGGTTAAATGCAAAATCTGATGTGATATTTAGCTTCTAGACACCCTTAAACATTTAGGTTGTACATTTCGTGAAATTCCGTCAAAAACTAGGTTACGCGTTTTTAGCGTTTTTCTGTCATACTTCGTAAAAAGTGAAAATAAGGCTTATAATGAGATATCAACTTTGAAAATCTTCTTCTCTGAAACTATGAAGCTTTAAGCTTTCATATTTGGCAGTTAATATCAGCTTGAGGCCCTTTACCAAGTTTATACAAATGGTGGCCCTCGGTCCATTTTCGGCCCCACCCCAGGGGTCCATATATCTGCATATGTATATATGGCTTATAATGAGATATCAACTTTGAAAATCTTCTTCTCTGAAACCATGAAGCTTTAAGCTTTCATATTTGGCAGTTAATATCAGCTTGAGCCCCTTTACCAAGTTTTTACAAATGGTGGTCCTGGGTCCATTTTCAGCCCCACCCAAGGGGTCCATATATCTGCATATGCATATATGGCTTATAATGGGATATCAACTTTGAAAATCTTCTTCTCTGAAACCATGAAGCCTTAAGCTTTCATATTTGGCAGTTAATATCATCTTGAGACCCTTTACCAAGTTTGTACAAATGGTGGCCCTCAGTCTATTTTCAGCCCCAACCCAGGGGTCTATATATCTGCATATGCATATATGGCTTAAAATGAGATATCAACTTTGAAAATCTTCTTCTCTGAAATCATGAAGCCTTAAGCTTTCATATTTGGCAGTTAATATCAGCTTGAGGCCCTTTACCAAGTTTATACAAATGGTGGCCCCTGGTCCATTTTTGGCCCCACCCCAGGGGTTCATATATCTGCATATGCATATATTGGAAATCAAGTTTAAAAATTTTCCTCTCTGAAACTGTAAGGCATAATGCTTTTATATTTGGCATTTAATATCAGCTCAAGTCCCTTTACCAGGTTTGTACAAATGGTGGCCCCTGGGCAATTTTTAGCTCAACTGGCTAAAGCCAGCTGAGCTTATGGCATGGTTTTGCGTGCGTCCGTGCGTCCGTGCGTGCGTGCGTAAACTTTAATCTTCTCCTCTGAAACCACTGGGCCAATTGGAACCAAATTTGGTGTGGAAGGTCCCTAGGTGGGGTAGACCAAAGTTTGTACCAGGCGACCCCGCCCGACATCCAAGATGGCCGCTGTTACTATAAATAGCAAAAACACATAAATAGCCATTGCTGAGTCATTTTTTAACCGATTTTGTTCAAATTTGAAATGTAGAGAGTAGATAGCGGGGCATTCAACATATGTAACGGGTTTTTATGAGAAATTTTTCGTTGACCCGATTTTTACGAATTATGCAAATGAGGTGTAATATTTAATCAATTCTTTGAAAATCTTCTCCTCTGAAACCACTGGGCCAATTGGAACCAAATTTGGTGTGGAAGGTCCCTAGGTGGGGTAGACCAAAGTTTGTACCAGGCGACCCCGCCAGACATCCAAGATGGCCGCTGTTACTATAAATAGCAAAAACACATAAATAGCCATTGCTGAGTCATTTTTTAACCGATTTTGTTCAAATTTGAAATGTAGAGAGTAGATAGCGGGGCATTCAACATATGTAACGGGTTTTTATGAGAAATTTTTCGTTGACCCAATTTTTACGAATTATGCAAATGAGGTGTAATATTTAATCAATTCTTTGAAAATCTTCTCCTCTGAAACCACTGGGCCAATTGGAACCAAATTTGGTGTGGAAGGTCCCTAGGTGGGGTAGACCAAAGTTTGTACCAGGCGACCCCGCCCGACATCCAAGATGGCCGCTGTTACTATAAATAGCAAAAACACATAAATAGCCATTGCTGAGTCATTTTTTAACCGATTTTGTTCAAATTTGAAATGTAGAGAGTAGATAGCGGGGCATTCAACATATGTAACGGGTTTTTATGAGAAATTTTTCGTTGACCCGATTTTTACGAATTATGCAAATGAGGTGTAATATTTAATCAATTCTTTGAAAATCTTCTCCTCTGAAACCACTGGGCCAATTGGAACCAAATTTGGTGTGGAAGGTCCCTAGGTGGGGTAGACCAAAGTTTGTACCAGGCGACCCCGCCCGACATCCAAGATGGCCGCTGTTACTATAAATAGCAAAAACACATAAATAGCCATTGCTGAGTCATTTTTTAACCGATTTTGTTCAAATTTGAAATGTAGAGAGTAGATAGCAGGGCATTCAACATATGTAACGGGTTTTTATGAGAAATTTTTCGTTGACCCGATTTTTACGAATTATGCAAATGAGGTGTAATATTTAATCAATATTTGAAAATCTTCTCCTCTGAAACCACTGGGCCAATTGGAACCAAATTTGGTGTGGAAGGTCCCTAGGTGGGGTAGAACGAAGTTTGTACCAGGCGACCCCGCCCGACATCCAAGATGGCCGTTGTTACTATAAATAGCAAAAACACATAAATAGCCATTGCTGAGTCATTTTTTAACCGTTTTTGTTCAAATTTGACATGTAGAGAGTAGATAGCGGGGCATTCAGCATATGTAACGGGTTTTTATGAGAAATTTTTCGTTGACCCGATTTTTACGAATTATGCAAATGAGGTGTAATATTTAATCAATTCTTTGAAAATCTTCTCCTCTGAAACCACTGGGCCAATTGGAACCAAATTTAATGTGGAAGGTCCCTTGGTGGGGTAGACCAAAGTTTGTACCAGGCGACCCCGCCAGACATCCAAGATGGCCGCTGTTATTA
The DNA here is from genome assembly GCA_029721355.1 of Tegillarca granosa. Lineage (NCBI taxonomy): Eukaryota > Metazoa > Mollusca > Bivalvia > Arcoida > Arcidae > Tegillarca > Tegillarca granosa. The sequence continues at coordinate 52,592,282 of CM056597.1, read as the reverse complement.
TAAATAGCAAAAACCCATAAACAGCCATTGCTGAGTCATTTTTTAACCGTTTTTGTTCAAATTTGAAATGTAGAGAGTAGATAGCAGGGCATTCAACATATTTAAAGGGTTTTTATGAGAACTTTTTCGTTGACCCAATTTTCAAGAATTATGCTTAAGGTGTAATATTTAGTGAAATCTTTGAAAATCTTCTCCTCTGAAACAACTGGGCCAAGTGGAATGAAATTTTGTGTGGAAGGTCCAAATGTCAGCCTGACTAAAGGTGGTACCAGGCAACCCGTCCTGACATCCAAGATGGCCGTCATAACTAAAAATAGAAAAAAAAAAGACCATTGTTGATCTTTTTTTCCACCAATTGAGCTCAAATTTTAAATATAGAAAGTATACTGTATGGGATTCAAAATATATGATATTCTTTTCTGAAAAAATTTTTATTGACCCAATTTTCAAGAAATATGCAAATTAGGTGTAATATTTAGTAAAATCTTTTCCTCTAAAATCACTGGGCGAATTGGAACCAAACTTCCTGTGGAAGGTTCCTACATCGGCCTAAAAAAAGTTTGAACCAGTCTAAGATGCCTGTTGTTACTAGATATATATATATATATATATATAAAAAAGCCATTGTGGATCTATTCTAAGCTCAACTGGCTAAACCAAGCTGAGTTTATGGCATAGTGAAGCATGCCTGCATGTGTGTGTTGCAAAGTAGGCTTTATTGAAGCAAAAATGGTCATAAGCTCAATTTATTTCCCATCTTAAGCTGATGAACCAATTATGGTAACCACATCACATTGTCTTAAAGGCACCACAGTGGCTGTGTGGTCTTAAACATTCGATGTTACGAATCACAGCACCTTTCACCCCTGACATTGTGCATTAATGCCAAGTGGGCTAGCACTTCATCTTTGAAAGTTTGTCAGTAAACTTGCTGCTTGGTTGTGGTTTTCTCCTATAATCCAGTGTCCTCCACCATTTCCAAAATTGACAGTCTCCATATAAGTGAAATATTCTTGAGTTGAACGTTAAACAGCATTTCAATCAAAAACAAACATTGTCTTACATATGCAGCCAGTTGAGCATCACAGGCCCTATTGGGCCTCTTGTTGGTCTCACCCCAAGGGCCAATATATATACATATGCATATATGGGAAATCAAATTTAAAAATCTTCTTCTCTGAAACTGTAAGGCTTAAAGCTTTCACAATAAGCTCAGGTCCCTTTACCAGGTTTGTACAAATAAAGGCCTCTGGGCCATTTTTGGTCCCACCCAGGGACACATATATCTATATATACTTATATGGGAAGTCAAATTTAAAAATATTCTTTTCTGAAACTGTAAGGCCTACAGCTTTTATATTTAGCATTTTACATCAGCTCAAGTCCCTGTACTGAGTTTATATAAATGGAGGCACAAGAACCATTTTTGTCAGTTGAGCTCCACAGGCCTTTTTGGGCCTCTTGTTACGAATTATGCAAATGAGGTGTAATATTTAATCAATTCTTTGAAAATCTTCTCCTCTGAAACAAATGGGCCAATTGGAACAAAATTTGGTGTGGAAGGTCCCTACATTGGCCTGACTAAAGTTTGTACCAGGTGTCCCCGCCCGACATCCAAGATGGCCGTGTTACTATTCATAGAAAAAAACACTAAAATGGCTATTGTGGTTCCATTTTTCAACCAATTAAGCTCAGATTTGAAATATACAAAGTATATCGTGAGGGATTCAACATATTTAAGCGGTTTTTGTGGGAAATTTTTCGTTGACCTGATTTTCAAGAATTATGCGTATTAGGTGTTATATTTAGTGAAATCTTTGAAAATCTTTTCCTCTGAAACCACTGGGCCAATTGGAATGCAATTTTGTGTAGAAGGTCCCTACGTCGGCCTGACTAAAGGTTGTACCAGGCAACCCCGCCTGACATCCAAGATGGCCGTCGTAACTTAAAATAGATAAAAAAAAAAACAAAAAAGGCCATTGTGGATCCTTTTTTCCACCAATTGAGTTCAAATTTTAAATATAGAAAGTATACTGTGTGGGATTCAAAATTTATAAATTTTTTATGAAAAAAATTTTATTGACCCAATTTTCAAGAAATATGCAAATTAGGTGTAATATTTAGTAAAAATCTTTTCCTCTAAAACCGCTGGGCGAATTGGAACCAAATTCTGTGAGGAAGGTTACTACATCGGCATAAAAAAAGTTTGAATCAGTCCAAGATGCCCGTCTTTACTAGATATAAAAAAAACAAAAACAAAAATAGACATTGTGGATCCATTCTAAGCTAAACTGGCTAAACCCAGCTGAGTTTATGGCATAGCAAAGCATGCCTGCATGTGTGTGTTGCAAAATAGGCTTCATTGAAGCAAAAATGGTCATAAGCTCAATTTATTTCCCATCTTTAGCTGATGAACCAATTATGATAACCACATCGTACTGTCTTACAGGGGCCACAGTGGTCTTAAGCATTCGATGTTACGGATCACAGTGCCTCTCACCCCTGACATTACGCATTAACGTCCCAGTGGCGCTAGCACTTTATCTTTGAAAGTTTGTCAGTTAACTTGCTGCTTGGTCGTGGTTTTCTCTGATACTCCAGTGTCCTCAACCATTTCCAAAACTGACAGTCTCCATATAAGTGAAATATTCTTGAGTTGAACGTTAAACAGCATTACAATCAAAAACAAACATTGTCTTACATATGCAGCCAGTTGAGCATCACAGGCCCTATTGGGCCTCTTGTTTAAGTGTGGTTAACTATGGGACGTCACGGAGGAATGTAATAAGCTCAAAACAAAGTAATTCTGTTTTAAATAATAAGATAGGCTGGACGAAAGCAGTCTATATACTTTGAGTGAAATGGAAGTCATTAGTAATGAAAATTTAATGTATGGATTGTTACTTTTTATACATACTTTGTTCTATTTATTTTTCCCATTTAGATTTTTATAGGTATTTGATTCTAAACACAGATTAATGCACTGTTAGTTCTAATAAACATGTTTATGCTTGACAGGTTAAATACAATAAAGCATATTGTTTTAATCCTGTGTATTTAAGTATTCCTTAGAGCCTTTTTGTTCCAACATCCTTATTGAATGCTATTTGTTTATTTTCAGGTTTGGTGGACTAAGCTCAGCTTTATAAAACTCTCGTATTATACTCAGGAACACATTTTAATTTTAATGGTGCATTTATTAAGATTATTTTGTGTATGTAGTAACTATCATTATCTTGGATTAATGACGTTTGTCTCCATGATCCTTTAAACAGGAAGGAGATTAACTGATAACTCTAAGAAATGCCTGGAGATGATGTTACTATATACACTTCATAATATATTATGATCAAATCTGCAAAATCTGTATGTTATATATGCTTTGTGTACAATTATTGTAACAATATAAAACTTTTGATATAAAAGTTTGAAATATTTATTACTTTTTGTTTGTCTTTTCACGTCTTAAACAGAAGAATTCATGTAGTTGAGACAATTGGTATTTTTAAAAAATATGTTACTGGAATAGAGAAGAGAAATAAAAAAGCTCAAAGATTAATGCATACAGACTAATTTAATTGAACATAGACAAAAATTCAAAAACGCTCTTTTATTGTAGTATAACCTTTGCTTTTCTTTAATATGCTTGGCACTTTTGGCAGTAGAATACTAATGTCTAAAAAGTTCACACTGATGCATTTGCCCTTTCAGGATAATTTACCTAACTTTATTATTTCTGTCTTTTTGCTTATATGATAAGATTTTTGTAAAATAGAAACAACAAAATTATGTTGTGTCTGGCTGTTTTTGTTAGCATAACACCCAGCATTTAGAATTCTTCTGTCTGCATGACAGTAATTTATTGAAGCTTAATCCCGAAAGTGTGAGAGAAAAACGGTGATAATTTTTTTCTCTGCATTTTCTACCACACAGATGTTTTTACTATTAATTGCCTAGTAATGTGCAATTATTAATTCAATATGATTTTGAGATAAACGTTGTCTTAAAATACTGTAAGGAAGTATCCACAACTAGGTATTGTTAAAAAATATATGCTATGATACGATAATGTTCAGGACTATCCATAGGAAATATATTCTTGGCACTGGTTGCCTAAGACCCAGTAATTAAAAATCACAGGTCCACAAGAACTGCTTAATTACATGCAAAATTTTTATGTCAAAAACTAAGTTGCATGATTTAATATCTTCTGCTGAATACAATTTGCATAAAATATCTATACATTATATAGTAGTTTAAAACTTGATTTGTTTTTCAATGTTCAGAACAAATTCAAAATAAGAAAAAAAAATTATTTACTACAAAATCAACTAATTAAAAATAATGTTCTCAAATTTGATAAAATTTAATTCACTGCGATCTTTCCAACAAAAGTTTTAAAAAAATTCATAATGCAGATGTAAAACTAAAAACATATCTTGGCTAAACAGTTGCTGTAACTAATCATGCTTTAAATAACCTTGTTCAGACCTTAACAAACACGATTACATCTAATAGAACCCTGAGGCATTCATTTCTTAATAATTCAAGCTTCTCAGTCTTTTAGTTTGCAAAGTTCCACATTGGATTGTGTCTCTGACGATTATTGAAAAATCAAATGCAATAATTTGATTTACGGACTCTGATAAACAAATTTAAATCAATCCAATCTCATTTTTATTAAACTTTACATTTTTTAAGAATATGTTTAATCAATCATATCTAGTAGCATACTGATAAAATCCAGAATCAGTTGGTCTTGATGTAGAAACGAACTTCTGGGCGGTACATTTACTTTAGTGCACATATGCAGGATGTTGTAACTGAGATGGTGACTAATTTCCATTCTTCTCGAAGTTCTGCTGGTAAGGACTCATCAACACATTGTCTGTTTTGACGTTTTAGAATTTTGAACTTGTAGCTTACTGGACTACATTGGTAATGACCCTGCCAACAGCTACTGTTTGGGCAATATCCAGTTTTGATATATCGTGGTATGTAATCTTCACCTAAATCAACCCATTCTGAAATAAATTGGCATGTAGGCAAAAACGGAAGATAAATATGTTTTTCCTTCGCTGATATACCACTCAAAATTATCTGTGGTAGAATGATCGGTTCGAAACTAAAGACACTAGAAGGAACCTCGTCATTTTCAAAGCACTTTGGAAGTGATTCCAGCATATTTGGCAGTCGAAGACCAATACTGGGTCTTGTTTCTTTATTGAATTTTGAACCAATAATCATGAACCGAACAGGAACAATCTAAAAGAAAAAAATACGAATTTGTAAAATTTATATCGGATTGTATGATAGAACAAAAATTAAGTAACGGTTTCAGTTCAACCTATTATCCCCATTTACAACGAATTTGGCGTTGGATATAGAAGTGGGTTCCGTCTGCTCGTCCGTCCGAAATGCAATGTAAGGTTTTGAATAAGCTGAAATTCAGAATTTTTTCATTCTAATTTAAAGAAATTATTATTCTAGTTTATTTTTAAACACATGTATACTTTTAAATTACATATTTTATTGCCCAACAACTATAAAACACAAGTATGCAAGTCCTATCTCAATCACAATGTTAATTTTTTGTTTTTATGAATTTTTTAAAAAATAGTAAGTTAAAAGTGATAAATTCATAGCAAAAAGGAATGGAGCTATGACTTCCAAAGTGTTCACATTTTCCTGCAACAATATGTTTTGATACCTGCAATGTTACAGTTTTTCATAATAAAATGCATATTTTGTATGAAAAATTAATATTTTGAGAAAAAAACTTGCTTATTTATTTTAAAGGATTATCTGTTGTAACTCTAGAAATCTTGTAATTATTAATAGCAGTTTAACATATTTACATCGCCATTCAAGTGGTTAGTTTTTTGGGGTAAATATGTTACAGTAGAACTTCGATAACTCAAACTTCGATATCTCGAATACCACGGATAACTCGAAGTCTTTATTTTGTCCCAACCTGTTTTCTTCATAAACTATATTCGAAAAACTTCGATAACTCAAACTTCTATAACTCGAATACCCCCAGTAACTCAAAGTAAAAATTTGGTCCGTAATTTAAAAATCTACAAAAAATTAACTTCAAAAACTCGAATTTTTTTCTAACAATGTGTGATCAATCTCCCGTTAAATAACACGATCAGAGGAAATCACAGGAATTATAAATAATTAGGCCATCGTTATATAAGAGAAGTGAATAGAGTAGTTCTGGTTATCTAACCGTAATAATTAGTATCAAGTAATGGATTAATATTAAGTATCGTCACGGACAATTAAGTTTAACAGGTATGCTAATCTCCATACCCGAGTAGTCTGCCGCTTTCGATTACAGTTCAACTTTTGACTTAATTTTAGTGCTTGGTAAAAATATTAACTATCTGTTTGTATTTTTAAACAAATGTAATAATAAAATACTGCTTATATACATGTACATATATCTGTTTTCCGATTCTGTTTTTTCGTATAAATCTTGAGTTTAAAATTAAAAAAAAACATGTTTTAAAATTTTGGGTGTCAATATCAATTCTTTAATAGATTGATTATTATTTTTTTTTATTTCGAAAGTATCTATATAGTATTTAGTTTTTTCCCTATTGCATTACATTCGAGTAACTAACTATTTACAACATCAAAGATTTCTGAAGTGAAAAACATATAACAAGATGCCGTCATCCTTCAACTTCTATAACTCGAACACCCCGATAACTCGAAGTCATCACCGAAGTCCCGTGCACTTCGAGTTATCGAAGTTCTACTGTATTGTAAAAAAAATGATTTTTAGAAAATTTTGTAGCTATTATCAATTTGTAAGAATTTATTCTGAAAAAATATACATTTTTAAAAAACACAAGTATTTTTTTCCTTTTTTTTTTTAAAAAAGGATGATGTTAACTTTACAGCCGCTGATAATGATGATTGTGATCTATGCTGCTGATGATGTTGAATTTACTTTGGCTATAATGTTAAATTCTCTTGAGGATTATGGTGGTATTGATGTTTTTTTTATCCAACAAATTACCTCTGATTAATTATTGTCTGTTTTTCAAAATGGTTCTGTGCATATTTATCTTACGCATTTCTAGCATAATAGTAATAATCACTTTTGTTTTTAATTTATAGAAGAAAATGCACGAGACACAAATCAAGTTTCATCTATGTGTTATTGATGAAAAGTGATTGGTACTTATGGATATTGTTGACATTTTGATTTAAAAAATGATGTAATGTTAAACATTATAGTTATCTTGTCATTATAAAGAAAACAAAAAAACTTTACAAGTTCAATATGAATAAAACACATACCAGTCCATGTCCAAATAACAATCCCAAAAAACAAAGTAAAAACTTTGAAAAACTGGCAAATTCAGTTATGTTTTTTGGTCTGTCAAACTTTTCGGCCCCTATTGTCACTGATGAGGAATGATTTTCCGAAATGTTTATATCTGGCACATCAAAATTTAGCAGGAATTTGTTATATATTTATACCCGCGAACATCCGTCAAGGAAGGGAGGCCGTGTGCTCCTGAAGGGTAAGCACCTCCTGTCTAGCTATCTACACCCGTCACGTGCAAGTCAATTTTGAAAATCAAAGGAACAAAGAACTATGGTGAGTCAAATATATCCAGTATAAGTTGAATACAGTGACTACATTCTTATCGACAATATTGTGATGATGTCCATACAAGTTTTAAAGGACCTGGATTACCCTAGGCTTGCAATATTTTTGCGTCAACAATTTAATTGTAAGCAGTTTGCTTCGTTGTAGAAAGTCACCATAGTGGGAACAAGCCTTACAATAACGTATTAACTGTGAAACATATACCCCATACGCAATAGAAGCAGTGATAAAACCTTTATCACTGAAACTATTGGTGGAACATAAAAAGTTAGTGAGTGAAAGCGGAGTGTCTTAATGACATTTTCTTTCTGATTTGTTTTATTTTTATTATTTTATTTCATTTTATTTTACTTTATTTTATTTTATTTTATTTTATTTTATTTTATTTATTTTATTTTCACTTGACTGTAGCTGTTCTGGCCATAGCGAAATGCTAGTTTTACGCACCTTTATTGTAATCGAAAAAATACATAGAATGTAATTAGATAATTACTAAACTAAAAACTCATCGAGATTACAAATTCAAACCCATTCTACAATTTATTTTAAAAAAACAGAAAATTAAAAAAATAAATAAAATGATAACTGATGCCATTTAAGAGAAACATTTCAAAATGTTGAAAATTTAAAATCGGTTTCGTGATCGAAATAAAATTTTATGTTGAGAATAGAATTAAATATATTGTGGTATAAGTCCACACTTTAGTTACAGCCGTAGATCTTAACTTGATACAGGTGATTGTGTTTGTTAATCAACTGTGTACCAAAACGATTGCTATCGCCTCTTTATTCCGTCGACTAATAAATAAACAAAAAATGATTGGTATAAAAATAACGTATTTTTTGCTTAACAAAGCAGGAATATCAACACTGCCATAAATAACTTGTAAAACATAGTAGGGAAGAAGTTTATTTATTGTCGTATAAATCAGACGTTACTTGAATATTTTAGATGTCTTTAAAAAAGGGACAAGATAATAATACTTAATATAGAAAAGTGTGATTCTGTCTTTTAAAAAATATATTCAAGTATAATTTGCAATTATTTTACCATTTACTTTTTTTGCTCTAGCTACAATACATTGCAACGATACACGTACACCAAATGATGCATGCATGTTTGTAAATTGGTATATACCACACAGTTAAATTAACACATGACATTAAAATGGACTTTAGTTTTAAAAACTTAAGAACTAACAGGAATGCATGTCTTTTAACGACAACATTTTACAATTCATACGTTAATTTATTACTTATTAGTCACTATTATATGTGCACATATGACACATCAAAATTAACACAGGTATTTTTGTAAACATTTATTATAAAACGATGTTGTAAATAAAACATAAAATCATTAAATCATAGCTTACAATGCTTATAATGTATATTAATGAATAATTATCAACAAGAAATCAATGTATTCGGGATGTACCAGATTTTTGCTAAATATATAACACAAATACCAGTTAAATTTTGCTGAACCGGATGTCCACATTTCGGAAATTCATTCATCACCAGTGACACTAAGACCGAAAAGTTTGATAGATAAAAAACATAAGCCAAACGTTTGAAAATTAATGAATCTAAAGTTCCAAAACTATATAAATCCAAATCCAGATAAAGAGTGCTTCGCATAAAGGAACAAAGGGAAATAAATTTCAAATTTAAGACTGCTGAAAATTTTGCTAAATGTTACATTTTCTGACAGCACAAAGTACTGCCTACTGAGTTATGGATACCATCGGGGAGTTTTACTCCACCAGCTGCTCAGGGGTAGTAAATATATGCCACAAATACCAGTTAAATATTGCTGTACTAGATGTGCATAGGGTTAGATATAATGACAATTTTTAGATTTTCACGATGAAGAGAAACCACAGTTTACAATGTACAAGAAATGGCTAATAAACCTATAGCCGATAGTGTTTTAGGTTTACTTGGAAAGGATTAATAGTGTTGTACGACCCAGCCAAGATTGTTTAACTTAACTGAGCTGGTCTGTTCTGTGACGGTGGAGAAAACCGAAGACAAACATCAACCTTCGTCAAACTCTCAAACAAAGATCTTCTGAAGTGGATAAAGAGAAATTTTGCATACCGCTTACCTAAAAGAATATTTTCCCCTATAATCCAATTTATAAATAATTTAAACAACAAATTTGGAAAACATTAAATATTTGTACAATCGTACGCAAAAAAATTGCATCGCTATGACTTAAGAATAGAAATATCTGTGCAAATCGCCATGACATTTTCGAGTCACTAATGCCAAATTTTTCATACAAAAATGACAGAAAATGTCTTATCAGTGAACATAGAATTGGATTTTGATTTTTAAAAAAATTAAAACCATTGGTAATATTTTATACCAAACAGCTCCGGTTTCTTTAATCAATCAGACGACACATGCCACGCCTATTACCAAAATTTATGCACCACGTAAAAAGTGAATTGATTAATCCGTGAGATTGATAAAAAATACGTTTCGAATAGATAGAATTTGCCGAAGCAAAATGTACTAACATTCTTCATTGGAAGCTTTTACTTTTTTCAAATACCCTGTATATAAATGATCTAACAAACAAAAGAAAACACTTTTTCACTTTTATTTTTAAATATTTTTTGGGGTCATTAGCTGTCAAAGAAGTCGGATGGCGGTTAAGAAATATATGTGCATGTACAGTGGTTGCACCGTCGCAACTTATAAATTAACTTATAATCTACAGATTAAATCAGTGTATGTACAAGAAATGTTTATCTAAATATATAACACAAATACCAGTTGAATTTAGATGTGCAAGATGTGCACATTTCGGAAATTCATTCCTCATCAGTGACACTTTGACTGAAAAGTTTGATAATGAAAAACATGAGTCAAACAGTTGAAATTAATGAATCTAAAGTTCCAAAATTTAATAAATCCAAATGCGGCTAAGGAATGCTTTGCATGAGGGAACAAACCTTAGTTTTAAACTTATTTTAGAATTGAAGAAAGCTGAAAATTTTGTTAAATGGTAAACAAAAACAAAACTACTCATAGATGAAAGATTAAAAAAGCAAAAATGTTTAATGCAATGGAAGGTGAAATAAACAAAACTATTAGAAATAACGATACTATGCCGATCACTGTCATACACGACCCATATATGAACAAACATTTTAGGTACGATTAAAGTTTTCCTACCCGTTTTATATGATAGACCAATATATTAATAAAACCAAAAAAAAAATTTACAGCCGTCGACACTTAAAACAAGTTTCTTACCAAAGGTTCGAAATTTGATTCATCTAAAGAATAAAACACGTACAAAAATGTGAAGATCAAAGGATCACTAGGGATCGGCAATATCAAAGAACAAGTAATTTATTTTGTTTTCAAGGTTCTGGGTACATTTTGTATTTTAGCCATTTGATATTTCGACGATTTTCTTTACAGTTTGGAAAATGACATGTTTTAGTGGGTGTTGTGATGTACAAATAAATAGGTATCCTAAAAACGTGACATTTTAGGTTACATAACAAAATAAATCATCAATTGTTGAATGGTTTTTTTTTAAATTAAGTAAGCTTTTTCATTTTTTTAAAAATTTTTATCTGTCTAAAACAAATGATATAAAGAATAACAAGTATTTTTTTTACACTTAAATATGTTTAGAAATAAAAAATGCAAAATTCTTTTAGCAATTATTTCTAATCTGAAGCTGTGTGTTGTTGGTTCAAATGTCCGAATTTAACTTACCAACAGTTGGTAGCACAATAAACAATAAATACAAAACTACTGCTTCATGTTAAAAATTTACCAACCTAAAAGAAATTGCAGTTTTAGTTAACAATGTGAACTATCATAAGGAAATATAGACTGGGTTCTCCGTAAGAGTAAACAGTTACTTTTTACTGATGAGGAATGAATTTCCGAAATGTGCACATCTGGCACATAAAAATTTAACTGGTATTTGTATTATATATTTACTACCCCTGAGCGGGTACCGCTGCTGGTGGAGTAAAACTCCCCGAGGGTATCCATAACTCAGTAGGCAGTACTTTGTGCTATCAGAAAATGTACCAGTTAACAAAATTTTCAGTCATCTAAAATTTGAAATTAATTTAAAACTAAGCTTTGTTGCCTCATGCACAGCATTCCTTAGCTAGATTTGGATTTATATAATTTTGAAACTTTAGATTCATTATTTTTAACTGATTGGCTTATATTTTTTATGTATCAAACTTTTCGGTCTTAGTGTCACTGATGAGGAATGAATTTCCGAAATGTGCACATCTGGCACATCAAAATTTAACTGGTATTTGTATTGTATATTTTCTACTTAGCTACACCCGCTATGTGCGAAAAGTAATTTGATAATTAAAGACAAAAGAATAATGGTAAGTCAAATATATCCAGCATTAATTTGAATACAGCAACTTTGTACATATCAACAATATTGTGATGACGGTCTTTTGAAGCCCTAATAAGGTTTGCAATACCAAAATAAACAAAAATACAAAGAAACTATAGAGTGTAATGAGCTTTGATACATTCTTTTTTAAAAACTGAAAATGTACACATCGAAGACTAGCCCTTAAAACCTGTTCACAAATAAGGTATAAACAAAAATAAACTAAACAAAATATTTCACTCTGATTTTGATCATGAACCATATCCTGTATTTTAAATTTTAATTATAAAAAACTTCATTTTTTTCAAGTAATGTAACACAGCTGCAGTTTTTCTCTACGACTATGAAATTATGAATGATTCGTGATTCGTATATTCTGGATTCAATACCTCCGTTATTTTACTTTGAAGGATTTTTTTAGATTTATGTAAAATAAAGCCAAAATAAACTAATAACGTCAATGAAAACGAATCTACATATTGTAGTATGTTTAGGTAAAATATCTATGATCTGATAAAGACAAATAGACATAGTAATCAAACTAGAGTGACTATTTTATCCTGGTGGTTGATGGAGATGAAAAAATCATATTTATAATCCATTATACAAATGATCTTGTTGGAATATAGATATGATTAATTTCTGACAGGTAATAATGTTAGTTTGTATATGATCATTTGACTTAAATAAAAAGATATTTATTAAAGTGATATGGTTTATCAAATAACTGAAGAAGAATAGAAGGTTCAGTGAAAATTAATCCCTTTGAACAAATAAATTTGTTTCTAAACTAGCGAAAATACATGGTAAAACTGATTGACTTTTAATAGTTCTTTATTGTAGGACAACTAATATCTTCATACAATGTATAAAAATGTATTATTTCGTTACTTAATCTCATTAGGTTTATAAGTACTTTGTCTTATCTTTTGTCGCGAGGTATTCATTAAAATTAGAAATTCAGCGTTTCTGATTCATTAACACCTAGTTAACATTGTGTGTGCATAAACTACAATTAAAACCGCAAAATAAAGGTGGGTCATTTAAATTTAGAATAAAGACACTGGAAACATTAAAAGGCTTATTTCAAGGTCTACCAGAATTTATAAGAATCATATTTCATTCTTAAGACACGAACTTTAGTTAAACACACAAGTGGGTTAAGTGGACGATAATTGAAGACAATGGACTATCATAGCAATGTAATAACATAGATACATCTGCGTTAAAAAGAAACAGGATTTAATATGTACAGGTTAAAAGAAATAAATTTTAAGAAGAAAAGGTTAAGTTAAAAAAAATTAGACGATAGTAGATTTTATTACTGCATTTTGAAACTATAATATGGCACAACAACATTTATCAGCTATTTGTGATATATATATATATTATATAATATAAATGCGAATATATACGAACAAACAAAATAACAAAATAACAAAATAAATAATAAAAACGACTTAAAATTCTTGGATAGTTGAGAACAATACTTTTTTCGTTACTTACTTTCCATTCAAATTGTCAAACGTTAATTTAATCCTAGAACCTTATACGTCAAAAATATATGTACGAGGGCTGGTTGGTAAGTATTGTGTATCGTACCACGGCGCAATACGTTTTCAAGATTTCGTTATTGATAATACGCTTAAATAGCTCTATTCAACAAGTTTCTAAAAATACAATCTCGTGTTTTTAGCTCCACATAGTTTTCAAATTATATTCAAGTTAGTCGTTGATCACTTATGTAAAATGGTTTAAAAACTGGTTGTGAATATTAAAGAAATTGAACTTGTATATCATTTCGTATAAACACTTGGAAATTCAGTAATACAGATTTAACTGAATTGAGCTAAGTTTATTGGTCTGATAAGTATCTTATGAGACAGTTCGTAGGTGAAGAAAGAAAATTTCTGACTGTTACAGTTCCTTTTAAAGATGGAACAAAATCTGATCGACCTGTGACCAACAGGCAAGGCAAATGATTCAAAAGTTGGGGAAAAAGTTGAAGTGATGGCAGATATAAGATTCTTGACACTGCTGTTGGCGTATCACTATTGTGGGTGTATGTAATTTTAAAGTGTATTTTGAAAGTACAAAAGATTTCTGCCAGATGGATCCCGCATACATTCACAGATGATCAAAAACGGGTACGAGTACAAACCGCTAAGCAATTGCTCAAAATGTTCCCCAAACTTAATCAATGACAATTTGCAAACCTTGTTACTGATTACGAAACATGGGTTCGCTATATCGAACCAGTAAAAACAATTGCAAACAAAATATGGTTAACTTAACACGGTAGAAGGCCTATAGTTGTCAAAAGAAGCATAAGCACAATGAAGGATCTTTATTGCAAATTCTTCTCATGTGATGATATAGCTATACATATTCCGGAATCGAAGGAAAAAAGTATTACAAGTCAGCTCAAGACAATATTATCTTAAACGACGCTCTTTGTCTGGAATTAGTTATGTTAGTCTACTTCATGTGAATGCTATATCACATACATATGAGCCTACGCAGCAATTTTTCGGAGAAGGTTACCGTCTTTTTCACACCTACCATACTCTACAGATCTAGACCCATGCGACCTTTTTCATATTTCCAAAAACTTTAAAAGTTCTTATCTGCTGGTCGTAACAAATCCCCACCAGGCCTTTGCACAACCATCAATCAGTGCCTCAGGGTTCTACCTAAATTAGCGGATTCAAAGATTAAGATTGTGTATTTCAACTTTGAAGGGATTTTATGTTCATTTCACTATTTGAGTCTAATGTTTTTGAGATATCGTACAATATACAATACGTAACAAGCAACCTTTAAATAAGTTGCAAATTTTGCCTATGTGTTTGATAAAATAAGGTTTATTATGATATTTAATGTGGTAATTCCTAAACAATTCATGTTAATTTACCTGAAATAGGGATGGTTTGACACCCTCAAATGTGTCATTATCGTGTGTATGTGTGTGTGGGATCTTGTCTGTTGATTTCAAAAATAATTAATCAACACACCCAAAGGACTACACTTTTCAAATATTTTCAAAGCGTTTTAATTGCTACATGTAAGATTTTAAATATAAAAGCTTGTCGAAAGAGAAGTAATATCAATTCTTGATTTCCCATTGCATGTCTAATAGATTAAAGAACAGATAAAGATGGACTACACTTTTCAAAAATTTTTCAAAGCGTCTTAATTGCTACATGTAAGAATTTCAATATAAAGGCTTGTCGAAAAAAGAAGTAATATCAAATCTTGATTTCCCATCACATGTCTAATAGATAAAAGAACAGATAGAGGTGGTCGTAGTTAATTTCTTATTTTAGCAAATACAACATCTGTTGTTATCTCTTTCGTCAGCGAAATAGTATATTGTCCATTAAAACATATCGTAATTCAAAATGTGCATAAACATCTTTCAACATTAGACCGTTGAGCTATCTACAAATGTCATCCTATTTCTATATTCTTCTTAAAAAAGAAGCAATGTTAAAATGTTAAAATATGAAAAATATTTTTATGGGGATATCCATGAAACTGTATATACAGTATAACCTGTGTATAAAGGACACCCAAGGGATTTGACAAAAGTGTCCTTAATAGAAATGTGGATTTATATACAGGGTCACAAATGACGTAAAGGAATTTTGCTATACCAGTGCTTGACAAAGGACTTTAAAGCAGTCAATTTTACAATCATTCTACAAGATATTACTTAAATCAACTTATTAACTTAAGCAAATAAAACTTGTAAGAAGAATTTAATAATTTATTTAATTACAGTGAATTTTGGATTTAATATTATCCAAAACAAGTTGAAATTTGTTTAAATCAATATTAGGAATTTTCATTTGGTTGATTGTGAACTTATACATGCATTGGCCTCGATATTCTTTAAGAATCCAAATAAAGCCATTAAGGTTTTGACCATCAGTTTATTTATACAGTCAGTTGTATAAGTGACTTGATCATTTTAATTAAACTGCATCTTGTTACAAGTAAAATCAACATTTTTAATAAAAAACAAAAATATTATATAAATTAAATAAATTTTATTACCACTTAATTGAAACAAAAGTTGACAGAAATTTAATTCGATATCAGTATATCACACCTCGCCACTTTTTTAAAATGTATATGCTTTGAAAATTTTAATTGTCGTATGTACCTGATTACTTCAACACGTTGCTCTTATGTTAAAGCTTTCCGAGCTGGACAGAGATTCGACATTTTCAAAATTCTCAAAATATGTTGTTCTTGCTATTACAGTATTATTCTATTAAAAGGCTAATGATGTAAATGATTGTTACCCTGTTAATATATCACAAAGGATAATCAGTTGACGCCTTGATATGTCCAAGCTGAGTAAATCAAGACTATGCCGTTTAAGTGTTAAGAAAACATCGGCGGTTCTCGCCATTCTTCTTTATAAACATTCTTTATAAACATATCCAAAAGTCATAATGTCCATTGTAATTAATTGATCCACGCTCTTCCCGAACCCATTTGGCGATAATAAACACAATGTCGGCATGTCAAACACATAAATTCACTTTGAAATTAAACTTGATTGAAGAAAATATCTTACACCAACACTTCCGGTTGTGTAAAAAATACGAGTTATGTACCTTGGTCAGCCGAAAAGTGGACGTTATACACAAATTTAATGGCGATCGGGACCAAAATAGGTGGACGCTATACGCATTGGACAGGCGGACGCTATACAGGGGGTCTTTATATAGTAAAATCGATTGGGGATATTTAAGACTGGACGCTATGAACAGGTGGACGTTATAAAGAGGTTGACGCTATTAGTTATACTGTATATATATATATATATATATATATATATATATATATATATATATATATATATATATATATATATATATATATATATATATATATCATTTAGTGTATAACACCTTTAACTATTATCAAGGATGGGTATTGTGAAACATAAAGGTTTCTGTGTATATTTTACATTTATAAAATCGGAAGATGGCGCATGTCATAAAATATAACGTCGTTTAATTTTGTGAATGAAAAATATGATTTAGTCTAATTTTGTGGATAAAGAGGTTGCCCTTTGAGAAGCGTTATAAAAGTTTGCCAATAGATACAATGAAAATGAAATAGAATCGCTCAAGCTTTTCAAATACGCGTTGGAGCTTAGTGTGTGTGTGTGTGTGTGGATGTGTGTGTGTGAGTGTGTGTGTGTGTGTGTGTGTCATTTTTATATTTGTCAATATCTGTTTTAGAGCAAATTAGACACAATTTGTAAATTATTCAAAACGTTCGACTCCGTACCTTTATACTTTTGTATACATGAATATGTTTTTAATCAAATTAACATAACTTACAGTAAATATTTTGATTACTGAAGAATAAATTAAATTGCACAAAAAAGTCAATTCAAAACAAGAAAAACAGTAATGAGGATCAATGATTATAAATTTAAACATTTGTATTTTAAATAAATGAAAATGATGTAAATGAATGGAATGGTATTTAAATAGGAATAAGTGTTACATACAGATAACTTTAAATGTTTTATTCATAATCAAAAAGTTAATCTTTTTGCAAAATGATTTTCATTGTTAATTAATAAATTGTAACTGTTACAATATTATATTGTATAATTTTACGTTATAAGCTGAGTTAAGTTGTAACAACAAAAAACCTTTTATCTTAATTTTTTAAATGTATTAATGTCTGGTTCCCTATCCGGCTTTTAATTTTTTTAAAAGCTGCGATGTGTAATAAAAAACAAAGTTTTATTATCGATTTAGTCAATGTCATATAGATCTACGTAAGTAGTACTTTTACATCTAAAAGGGAAATTTATATTTTATTTTAGAATACGCATACATGCGACGTAAAAATGTGATTTTTCTATTGTAATTGTGTAAAACAAAAAACAAAGGATGTGGGTTGTTATATACAAAAAAAAAAAGATTTGCCAATAATAATTTTATAATGAATGCTTTGGATATCACCACATATTATTATAACATAAAACATGACGTTGTTTTCAGCTCGATTACAATAATAACGTTCTGATTTGGATATTAAGGTAAGATAAGTATTCTGTTAATGTGTGGTTCGTAAATTTACAGAAAAAAAATTGAATCATTACAATTATTATTTGATAATATAGATCAGCCAGTTACTCCATTTTCATTAAGATGTTAGACAAACAAAAGTATTTATATTATATCTTAGATAGTGAAATGTTCTGCCTTAGAGAGGACTAATCATCAAACTTATAATGAATTAAACTTTTTAACTGAATTTGATAGCATTACCTGCGTATTTAAAGAAAGAAACTACAGTAAAAGCAATGGAATAACCGGTGACAGTATTAGTACGAGTTTTCTCAAAAGAGGTAAAATATTTCATTTCAAAAACGAGGTTCAGTGATTTACTGTCAAGGTCCTTATTCTTTTGTTTATAAAGAAAGCATTTTCTCGACTTAATAAGAAAAAAACACAATCTGTTAAAAAATATATGCGTCAAATGATATATATATATATATATATATATATATATATATATATATATATATATATATATATATATATATATATAGGTAGGTATAAGGTAGGTTTGTTTCGTCATTTAAAGTATTCCTTAGCTGGATTTAGATTCAGATAATTTTAGAAATTTTATACTTTCATAAATAAGCATAGCTAGGATACGGATTTTAAAAGTAAACTTTAACCATTAATTTACAAAATTAAAAAACTAATTAAATTGACTTTGTTTGAATAATATTATCAACATATTGTACATTTAAAAACGAAGTTCTTGTCGAAGGAATTGAAATTACTAAAAACATTATTTGATTAAATAAATGTAACTCACCTTTGTTAATATAATAATAGTAGTTATTGTTGAAGTATAATAATCCATCTTTAATTGACACGTCTTGACCATTACCAGCTCGTGTTTGATATCTTAGCTATTTATATGCTAAACTCATTTGCACCTGTGACGTATTAGCAGTTGACAATTGTCTTCCAATCACACGTTACTTAGACATATGGGTTGAGATTCCATGTGAACAATGTTTTTATGCTATCCACATGATTTCGTCGATTTTTTTATTATCACAATGTTAGCAAAAGTAATGAATTATAACAGATTACTTGTCTTTGTCTTTCATTTGCTTTCATGATAACGACTTTTTAAATTTCAGCATATAAAATAATGACCTTGATCTTTTGTGTTACAAAAATGATTTACATGTACGTTCAATGTGTATTTCAATGTTCTTGAAAAGGGAGATATTTTCTGTCTACATATAAAGTGTTCAATAAAACATTTTAGACTTATTATGTCAGGATACTAAATCCCTCTCTAAAAATAATTATTCTTATTATTAATTATTAAAGTGTATCCAACAGATAATACATTTTTGTGCTCTTTACCGTGTTGGAATCTGCAGAAATAATATTTTCAGTACATAAGTTTCGAAATATAACATTTTCTGTAAAATAATTCCTTCAACTACTATATCATAAACGTAATCAAAAGCGACGTGGCTAGATACTCTTCTTCTTGAGGCAAATTAGGGCAAAGGAAAACCTCTTTACCAAAAATTACTTTTATACATCATGGAACAACTTATCTTATGGTTGAGCATCTTAAATGAAACTGAATATGATAAGCGTATTAGTATTCGATAAAGATTGTTTTGGTTTATCACTCTTTTTAAAACATTTTTAACTATCTTATTATGTAACTATAATAAGTCTCATATCACAGTTATACACAAAGTAGGTTCAACAAATGAACCCTCTTAGAACAGGAAAAAGCAAAACATAATATAACATATAAACAGATGTGAAAAATAAATACATTGTTCGATTTGCATTACATCTGAACCAGTCTTTCAAACGTTTTGACTGATATATAAAAGATTTACAAAATGATACATAAATACTAAAAAGGCGCAACATAAAAAACTACAAACTACAAACATATCAACGATGATAAATATTTGACAAAATAAAGGAAGGAAATTTATAACTTTAATTGGCGAGGATAATTAAACAAGTAATACGCGAATGAGTTAGAACAAATCAAAAAAATAGGGTGGGGAAAAACATGCTAAAATGAAAGAGTAATGAATTTTAAGACTCTTAAGTGTTATAAGACGCGCCATTTCTATTCGAACAAACAAGTCTGACATGCGTCAGAACTTGTTAGACATAACAACTATTCCTAGATTAGTAAGAAGCCAAAATAACATTCCATCCCTTAAGAAAAATATATTGTGTTTTCATTCTCCTTGATATTGAAAGGTACTGTATTGTAATTTAAGTCAATATGCACATATGTCGTATGAGGATTAAACTGGTATTTTTTATTAACTATACACTAAGAGTTTGATGTGAAGTTTTATACAGTTAAATAATTATTATATTATAAATTTGTTCAACAAATGTTTACTAAAATATACACATAAGTATTTTTTTCTTGTGTAAGCCATCGAAGGCTACATTTCAAGATATATGACAATTGTGATCACTACAATTTTTCTATTGACAAGGTCTTGATTTTAAAAAGCACCATTCCTGCCCCTCCTGCGTATGGTGTACGGCATGTAAGATGTTGCTGTCATATAAAGGTAGCTTTTACGACGTATGAAGCAAGCTTCTCACATATCAATGTTGCCTTAAGGAAATTGCTAGCCTAGACTTATCTATATATTTTTGATGTGTATTAAGTCGCTATATACAAACTTATGCTAGTTTTTTTTTGCCTCACCATGGTTTATGTTACTTTTATTCTCAAATTTGTTTACGCACTGGTGTGTAGCTAGCTTGACAGCTGATACTTGCCATTCCACAACACCCGGCGTTACTTGAAAATTACGTGTTAACTAAACTGGCCAGTTTACAACGTTTTTACTTTTGCATTTTTGGATTTGATTTTGACATGGACCATTATGATTTTTTTATTAAATTATTTGATTTCATTATTTCCTAAACAAAAATTGACTTTTTTCATTGTTTTGTCAATGGATAATATCATAAAGTGTATATATATATTTTTGAAGGTATTTTGTAATTAATAGTAAAAAATATAAGTAAGAGACAAATTTTCGAATTCCAATTCATTGTATTTATTGGAAAATAAGATAAGCTATACTTCTCTTTCATAAAAATAAAGATTGTTTGAATGTTTATTCAAAGATATTTGGTTGCTTGGTTGCAGTATTTCTGAAAAGTACAACGTTTTCAGTAACAATGTTTTCATATATTTCATAAAAATTACATTGATAAGAAAATGGCTAAATACCTTTTTTACTGATACAAATCGCAACCAAAGAGAACCGCTTTGCAAATAATTACTTTAATATACGTGGAAACAACTTGTTAATTTGTTGGACATCTTCAATAAAATCGAAAATAAAAAACGTTTAAGTATTTTGTTGTGTGTATTGTTCGGTTTTATCATGATTTCTCAGAACCTTTTTACGTTATCAATTAACTTAAAGCTGCATTAAGAGTTTCTAGGAAAAAAAATAAAACGGTGCTGATCTATTAAATGATTTTCCTTATGAACAATGTTACATTTGATTTAACAATAAAAGCTCGAAAAAATAGTGAAATAACAATAATTTCCCAGCGAGATTTAGCCAGTTGGATCTAAATTTAGAACATGGTTACGTCGTAAAAACCGGGTTATTTAAACACAACTTACAAAATGGTGACATACGATAAATTAAACATACAATTTCATTAAATTTGTCATTTGTGACTTTGTAACATCACTGCAAATACATTTTGGATAATAATGACGGACAATTAATACAATTCGTCAGGTTTCACTTTCGATTCATTGGAATCCCCGTACATACGTGCGCATGCTCCAAGCAAATAATAATCATCGTTAAACATTGACCAACCCGTTAGAGGATTCCCGTTCATTTACAGCTAATAAAAATCTTATTTTAGAAAATGAAACACACGGATCGTGTTTAGAAGTTATCTATTTTTTTAAAATATAT
This sequence comes from Tegillarca granosa, assembly GCA_029721355.1. Lineage (NCBI taxonomy): Eukaryota > Metazoa > Mollusca > Bivalvia > Arcoida > Arcidae > Tegillarca > Tegillarca granosa. Next base: position 52,570,229 of record CM056597.1, on the reverse strand, counting down.
ATATTTTTAGAAAATCAAAAACAAAAAATAAATAAATAAATAAATAAATAAAAAATAAAATAAAATTCAGAAAATTAAAAAACTTAACGCAGCTTTAAATAGAATACCCTATACCTGAAAAATACAAAATGATAGGTGAGTAAAAATAAAAACTTAGCAGACGTACCATATAACAGCACTATACTGGACTCGGGAATTAATGGTGTGAATGGCGTTATGAATGTGTTACAGCTTGATCAGTTTCGCAAATTTATGGTTGTACCTTGAATTAATTTAACGTGAGACATATAAGATAATAGCAAACTAGCATGGCTGTTGTAAAATATTTAAAGGTATTGAAGATACAGATTCCCCGGGTTTTGGTCTTACAAAACAAAAGGCAAATTTTATTTATATGTGACAAAAAACATCAAAACTGAAAATGTGCTAATATTTTGTTTTATGTTAGGACAAACCCAAAGAATAGATTAAGAAAAGCATCAATACAAAAACAGAAAATCCAAAAAAGTGTACAGACTAAGACATTTTAGTAATATCAGACATGTTATTTTCATTCCAAAACACACATCTGACTATAAAACGTGTCGGACAAAACAGATATCCCTAGATTTTAAAACGTATAGGCGTTTAGTTTTGTATCGTGCCGTTTGTATTTGAAACAAAAACATTTCTGAATTTTAAAACGTGTAAGTCAAGACATATATTTCGTATAGCTATAAGTCAAAATGGTGTTTAATTTCTTAGGAAAAAATGTATTGTGTTATTTTTACTTTCGTTAAAAACAAAATTTAGAATGCATTGTCATTATACACCAGAGGTTTGATGTGAAGCTTTTTATAGATTAAAATATTTATTATATTATAAGTATGTTTTTTACAAATTATCTTACTTTAAATACATTAATAAGAATTATTTTTAGTATCACCTATGGTCTATATTTAAAATTATATTAGACTTTTCAATGTTTTAAAGGATAATGTCAAACAAAGTAACAAACTACTATAGGTCCATAATTGTCTGTCGCGTGGTTTTTTCTAAATATTTCTTTTATTTAAAACTTTTCTCATAATAACAGTAAAACATTGACCAAACCAAATTCTGTTTTTATATGATAAACATTTTTCTAAATTCTCTGTACATAGACCAGATTTTGGACAATAGCTAAATTTAATTACTTGAATGATCCACTCAAGCCTCCCCAAAGATAACATCAGGGTATTTTAAGGCTAATAAAGGTCAGATGGATTATTATGTAAATCACATTTCTGTTTTGCATGGTGTCGAATTTTAAAAATATGAAAAAGAAATTAATGTCAAAGATAAAATAGATATTGTAAAAAAGTTTTTTTTCAATTAGAAAAATGTAGGAAAGAGCCAAAAGTTAATAATTAGGTGTTCATGGTAATCCGGTTTTTTAAGGAGTGATCATCATGAATATTCAAACCATTACAGAATATCCTGTATGGTTAATTAAAAAGGTATAGGGATATTTTGAACATTGTGAAATTGTTATCTTGTAAAAACATTAAAACATTTTTTTATGAACAGTCTTAAGGTAGTTCCCGACACCAGAGGCAAAAAATTGCCCCGAATTAGGATTTTCTGGAAATTTGCACACGCATTCCTTAGAATGTGCTCTGTTAAATAGAATAATAAATATATATGTTTGGCTTTTCGTTTTTTAAGAAGAGGGCATCAACCTACCCCACTTTTCAACAATCACGTTTCGTTTCTAAATATCCCAGTAGGATAATCTCATGTTTGTTATTAATTCAATAATGATTTGATGTAAAAAAAAACAAATTTAATTTTATAATTTTAAACAATATTTCAATAAAAGACGTGCAATGAAGTGATATACATAGCATTTAAATAATCAAAGCTTCAGTTTTTATAACAGAGTAAGCAAAAAGTGTCTTCATTTTCATCACAAAATGATCACAAAAATCCATATTTCATAAAATTTGTGAATTACGTTTCTTTCAAAACTAAAGCTTGAAACATATTCCTGGATTCTTGTTTTCGAGATATGGGAAGGATTATCTCCCCTATCCCTTATTTCTAAATTGCTATTAAAAATTTCAAACAACAAAATGGCACGTTTAAAGAACTATTTGAATATTAAAGTTTGTAAAACTTTACAAAAGATTAGATTTGTATATTCCAAAAACCAAATACTTAATTAAAATGTTTGAAAATTAACTTTTAATGTGTTTTTACTCCTTTAAGAACGAATCACGATTTCCGGATTTTGTCTCAACCGGTTTCTGTTTTTGAAATCATATTTTCTGACACACAACAATGTTCCTGATAGACCAGTATTTCAATTCATTGCAAGATTTACTATGAATGAAATCGATCTATTTGATATTTTGGACATTTTACAAACTTAATATGTTTGCTTATACACATATTATCATCGATATTTGTCGCTATCCTTAGTCTGTTAAACTGGTGAACCGTGTGTGCATCCATTATCTGCTCTGTGGGATCAGAAGTAAACCATATGCCTATTTTTCTTTATTTTTACACAGATGTCTAAAATGCATGCAGGTCTTTTATGGAAGACCCATAGGCTCATGTACTTATCTAGTCCTGTGTATGAAGCCCCTTAATTAAGCAAAAAATCGTGTAGCATTACCAGTTTCTTGCCAAACTAAACGATAGATTTAGAATATTTTCACGATGTTATATCATTAAAATAAATAAATAACACTCAATTATAATTCCATACAGAAAAATATTTAAATAAAGGTATATCGGCAGCAGACTTGACGGGAAAGTGTTGTTATTTTTTATACATTTATTATTACAGATCGGTTGTTTTGTCTCGTTCAATAGAATTACTTCCCTTGGTTTCGGCACTTACCTTAAAGGAACTTTTTCACCATTGGGTCAGTAATTTTTTTAAGGTTTTGATAATTATTTTACTAAAGAAAGATCAGTGACACTGTTTGTCGGATTCTTTTTGTAGCATTTATTTGAAAATGAGATACACTGTTACTTTTTACATATGATTTGTTTGCACGTTTGTTAAAATATTAGGTTGTATAGTTCTTTCAAAGTTTCACAATACTTCATATTTTTATACGATACATAAATACGAAAGACTCTTTATTTATTTTGAATCATAAACTCAGTGATTTCAAAGTTAATACGTTATGGTGGAGCTTGTTCCGGCCATGAGGACTTTCTACAACTAAGCAAACAGCTTACAATTACATTGTTGACGGAAGAATATTGCCTTTTAAAAGTTTTATGGACGTCAACACTATTTGTTGATAAGTATGTAGTCACTGTATCCAAACATATTCTGGATATATTTTACTTACCATAGATCTTTGTTCCTTTCATTCACTACATTGACTTGCACGTGACGGGTGTAGCTAGCTAGACAGGAGGTGCTCACCTTTCCGGAGCACCCGGTCTCACTTCCTTGATGGAAGTTCACGCGTATAACTTATTTTGCCAGCTTTCAAAGTTTTTACTTTGTTTTTGGGATTGTGATTTGGACTGGTATGTTTGTTTTATTGCAGGAGTTTACTTTTCAGAATAAACCAGTGAACAAACGTTTTATAGTAGATTATTTTTTTTAATTTTATTTTCATGCAAGATAAAAATTAATGTACGACTTCAATTGTACTACAATTTCACTCTGAATGGAATGTTGGCTCTTTACATATTGCAAAAAATTCATATTAAAAATGGTAATATAAAATATGAGCGTATCAAACTGGTTTTAACTCCCCATCTCCCTTTTTCTTTGTAGGAATCAATGTTTGCGAATACAAACATCTGGTATAACCTGTTACAACGTAAACTCTCTATAATGAAATGTTCACTTTGTGATACACATTTATTATAACAGTTATGTGTTCTCAATATTGGTTTTATCTACATTTCTTTCATGTAAAATTTGCTTTTTGAATATCTAATAATTTTGCCTTTCATTATGCATAGTTTTTATAAATTATGATCTAAAAGTCAACGTATTCGGAAAATCTTTAAATATTGACATATTTTGTTCTGCATTTCATTTCATGACAGTAATATCATTTTTTATATCAAACAAATGATATCACTCTTGTATTGTATATTGTCTTTTTAGCATTGCAGCGTTGTCCTAGGCCAATTAAATTTCTATGTTGAAATTTTTTAAACGTCATTGGTCAATACATTTTATGCTTCTTATAAAAACAGGGTGTGTGTGTGTGTGTGTGTGTGTGTGTGTGTGTGTGTAAATTTTGATTAGAATTTGCATCATTAAGCAAAATTTTCAGCCATCTTCATTTTTTGAAATTTATTTAAAACTAAGGTTTGTTCCCCCATGCAAAGTATTTCTTAGATGGATTTGGATTCATATAATTTTGGAACATTACATTCATTAATTTTCAACTGTTTGGCTTATAACTTTTATATATCAAACTTGTCGGCCCATAGTGCTACTGATGAGGAATGATTTTCCGAAATGTGCATATGTGGCACATCAAAATTTAACAGGTATTGTTATATATTCACAACTCAAATAACAAAGATCATGTTGTTTATGAATTAAAATCTCTATATGACCTTTAAACTAAGTTTCTTCTGTCTCTGTCCTTGTATTTGATATATAAATCAAAGGCAGGTCAACACTAAATATCTATAGATTTAGATTTATCTAGATCATTATCCCTACACTGTATCCGCCGGATGTTTTACCTAGTTTTTGTCAAGACAAATGCAACATATTGTCTATCATAAAAAAATTATTTGTATTTATTATATACATTATCTGTATTGAAATATGACAATGTCAGTGATAAAAAATGTTTATGAGATTTAAGAATGTGGTTGTGATGTTATTGAAGGACATTACATTTTATTCAGTGTTCATCCAATAATGGAGATTTTTCTGTTTAACTACGAATCGAGGAAATAAATACTTATTACCTAATTATTTTAAAAAAGACTTTTTTCTTATTATTTTTGTAATGTAATCTATAGTATTTTCTGTTTTGCCAAAACAAAAAACTCGTGAATTTTTGTTACTTGCAACAGTTTATTTTTCCAATTGAAATAAAACACAAATATACCAGTCCATGTCCATTATACACAATAGAAAACATCATTAAAAAATTTATGAAAAATTTCCTCATAAATGTTTTCCATTTTTACACTTAAGAAAAAATCTAGTTTTTAGTATTTAATGCATTGCATTTCTTTCCATATAGGTAGTAAAGTAGGTGTGAAGCCTTACTTTTCATTAGACCATAGAAAATGGCATTTTGTTTTTTACGTTTGTAACAAACACAGAAACACCTCCACCTGGTCCTCCTTTTGTTTTGGGTTTGGCTTTCTCTAACTTATGTTTGTCTGTAATTCTTTCCTTTTCAGCTATCATTCCTTCTGCCTGTTGTAAAAGTAAAAGATAAAACTACAGTGTTATTTTATAGTTACGTTATATTATCCAAATATGTCCTTTAACAATGTTAATAAGAAACTTTTGATTGCGTTGCAGAATAGATAAGATTAATTCTATCCCTAAAACTTGCATGTATTTGAACAAAACAACCACAAAATTTGCAGTTTTACCCCTTTTGGGTCTAGTTTATTTCAATATTGGAAATTAATATTTTTATTTTTATTAAGTCTGATAGTATATTATTTAGTTCAGTTATATCGTATTATCATACCCATAAATAAAAATGCGGAATTCCATTCAGCTCCCTACATTCGTCTATTGATGATTGTGCCAGTAAGTTCTTCGCTCCAAGACAAACATCAATTGGAAGCTTCTTAACATTAAAAAGGTTCAGTCTTCTCCTTACAGATTCACGACCACTCTTTCCTAACAGTAAAGCTATGTTTCTCCATATCTGTTAAAATAATTTTTTTCTTAACAATTACTTGATGCAACTGTATGAATAATTTCCTTTCAAATTATCTTCAATAAGATCGTATAAACCTTTAAAAGACGTGTTTTTATTTATTTATTTAAAGAGCATATTTAGGCTTGGAATGAAATATTGTTCTTAATTGCCATATTTTGCGGAAAAAAAAACACTGGTTTTGTAATGTGGGATGGTGAAGGCGCTTTTCTTAATAATTGTCACAACACTTATCATTTACATAAATGCTCATCCCTTTCTCACATTTTATTTTAGAATTTCCTGATATGTCTCAACACTTTCTTGTCTTATTTGGCTGTTTTGATATGAATGATTACACTGTATTGTGTTCTAAAAAGGCGTTGGGACTGTCAGAGAACGATTTTTAGTTAATTTTGTAATCGTAACTTGATAAAAGATGAAAGTAAAAAGCTTTCCATATAATTCAAAAACAATTAAAAGTAACGACTATTGCTGCTAAATATGATTTGTTTCATAATAGCCAGAGAAACTTAGGACAAGTCAAACATGCAAAACAAAAAATACCTTATTGCAAAGTGCTACACGCATTTAAGCAAATTCTGCAAATTCCAAATCGGATAAATAAAAAAAGCCAATAAGCAATCGGCTAAAAAAGCTAATAACATCCACATTCTTCCTGGTATCTTGAGGTCTTAATAATTTTATGCCAATTATTTCCTAAAACGGAATAAATAAAGGAAAATTTAAAATGTTTTATAAAATACCTTGGTTTCCTCCTCATAGTTTCCTATCAGTAATAATGCAGCTTTCATGCAGTTTACAATTGAAGCATTTGGGTGATTTGCACTGCGAATATCTGCCAAGGTTTTTTGGTCAATGCTTAGAACATTATGTAATAATAAACGCATTGTCTCTAATCGCACAAGAAGGTCCTTCGCATGCTCATATTCTTCCATCATGCTTTTTTCGTACTGTTTTGCTTCCACACAATCTATAGCAATCTGCAAATTGTCTATACTCCTCTTATTATTGGCTTCTTTCAATTCTGTCAAACAAATAAACAAATAAAATCTTTTTTTTTAAAATTAAATCAATGTGTATTAAATGCATGTTTAAAAAACGAATGTGACATTTTTGTATTCAGTCCATCATTTCTATTTAAAGAAAATACAGAAAGAATAAAAAAAGTACAGAAATTTCTGTCAGAAAATGTTCCAAGTAGCAAAATTTTCACCCGTCTTGATTTTTTACATTTATTTATAACTTATGTTGTTTCCCTCATGCTAAGCATTCCTTAGATAGATTTGGATTAATATAATTTTTAACTTTGGATTCGATAATTTTCAAATGTTTGGATTATCTTTTTATTTATCAACTTTTTCAGCCCTTTGTTAAGGAATAAATTTCCGAAATGTGCACACATGATACATCAAAATTAAACAAGTATTTTTGTTTAATATAGCTATAACTCTGACCATTCGTCTGTCAAATTTTCTTTAAAACTAAATAAATTCAATAAGAAGGAAAGCATTTCTTACTCAAAGATAAAAAGGTACGTTTATATTATTACAAAGAAGTTATCAGATTAAAATCTAACGTGCCTCATGTCAATCTTTCATGTTTAAGGCAAAACACTTGACACAAGTTAAGAATATTTGTTCCCAGTGAAGTTAAAACTGTGAATAAAATAGAAAAATTTGAATAAAATATGACAGTAAAATGATAATTCAAAATGATTTAACAGCAAACACCTTATTATATAAAATTGAATAAATGAAAAGTTTTCTTTTTGCAAATGTTCGCTGAAACAATAGAAAAACACCTGCCAGGGGAATGACTCAAGGTGTTAGACAAATGGCCTTCTGTGAAGCAATGAGTTGAAATAAAAACAAAAACAGCTTGCTTATTCAGTCATACAAACATTTTATTATGAGAATTCTCAGAAAAACACTAGTTTTTAAAAATAGGATTTTTTTATACTTACGGGATAGGTTACTGTGAATGTCGGCAACGATGCGTGATAATAATAATAATAAAATAATGTTAATATTTGTTAATGTACACAACAAAATGAAAAGCTTATTTTGAGAGTGATAGAGGGATAACATAGGCTCTACTATGACGATACGCAAGACATATAGTAAAGAATTGATAAATCTATACTTACGTTTTTTAACTCTCTCGATGTCTTTTACTCTAAATTCTTCTGCCTCTGATTTATCCATGCAATCAACCAAATAGTTACATATATTTTTGTCTACAAATCCCCCTTTTCTGTCGGGTACCTTGGTGTAGATAGCGAGCGCATATTCGTTACCCGGTGGAGCATTGATGTCCATCATATATCCGGTAGAAGTCTGACGGAATCCCTCTTCTTCCATGGGCAAATCGTCAAACACATCGTCTATGGTTCCTAGTTTATAGGACAGTGGCACCTCTTCATTTTGTAACTCGTCTAAAATAAAACCAAGTTTAGCAAGTCCGTCTTGTGCTTTTATAATTCCAGATTCGTGGGTCTCAGCAATGAGACCAGCTTCCGTTAGATCAGGGCCTGGTCCCCACCCTGCCTCCCCGACCCTGGGGAAAGCATAACATCTGCTCATAAGGGATTCAACAGTGCCTTTATAAATAGCAATCCAATCAAAATCGTATTCTTTTTCTTTTCGTTTTAAGTCTTTTCCAAAAATTTCTATTTTGTATTTGCCTTCTTCTGGGAAGCGGATTTTGATTGACAGAACACCCGGCTTTGAAAAATGTACCAAATCTGGTTGCTCAGTAACTTCGATAATTCTGTGCCATTCTTTTAATTGTGCTTCTTTGATAAATAAATGACACATGAATTGAAGATTCTTTTGTCTTTCTGGATCGACAGCGAATTGAATCTCAACTTCACCTTCCTGTGACGGAAGATCCCAATCAGGATTTGATAGCACTTTCATTCCCAATTCAAAGAACCTGTCTTTTATGTATGCTTTTTTCTCGAACTCTGCCAGTGTTTTAGGAGGGACAACTAGTTGCCACCGTTCTTCCTCTGGAAAATGAGAGTATATAAATTCTTCTGGATCCGTAAGGAAATAATTTTCGTCTGTTTTATGAATAACATTTTTCGGATCGTCGCTACCGATGGCAATAGATCCCCAATGTGCATCAACAAATCTCCAAGATTTACCCACTAAAACTGCATTCCATTCCGCATTATGAAGATCGGCGTTCATGCGCATTCCAACTGCATATGATGTGCCTTTCGCGTATCCATTTATAACCAGACTTAGAAGTCCAGCATTGCTAAAATGTACAAAGATTCTATATTTAATTCAGAAAATTTCCGATAAATTATCAATCAAAGACGTGGTCTCATAATCCCTTATCACCGTCCAAATCTGATTTATTTTTATCAGTATTACTTGCCTAAAAGATTTTGTGTAAACAATGTCTTGTAATATGGCTATTACATTTGTAAAAATAACAACTGGAACAAAAATATTTAGAGGCTCACTTAAAGGTAGTTTATAACAAAAAGTTGACCTTTTTGTCAATTATATTTAATATGTACTTATATGTAACAAACATATTGATAAAGCACATGTATTGCTTTTAGCGCAACTGTCCCACTTTACAAAGTTCTAACGAAAACAGAAGTTGTCCAAGTATAAGAATTGAGTCACAGAATGAGAAAAGGAATTGTTTTTAATCAATTTTTCTTCGTTTGTGAACTTTTAATGTGAGAAAACTCTTAAGAATACAGAGATTACTTGAAAAATAAATCTTCATTATTTTAAATGAAAAGAAACGAAAAAGTTCTAAAACAACGAGCTTAACAAAACGCGTTACACGTATATCAAATAAAACATTATCAACTCCGGTTTAATTGGAGATGTCAATTCAATCATTGTAAGGTCTGTTTTCAATCTGAACTAGAGACTGGACACATAAAGTACAAATAAAATTGAAGACCTCAGATATTTTCCAAATAAACGGTATTGCAAACCGCTGGCAAGACGGATACCATTCATAATATCAAATACGCATTCACGGACAGATATGTCTTACAACGGGACGACAACACTAATGAGAAACTGTCCCTGATCCGCAAGAGGGCTACTGCTACCATTAGTTATTAATAAGTTGCCGGAAAATTGTGATAAATTCCGTTTATACGAGGGTATAATTTTCAGATAAAAAGATTGAGTGTTTGGAACTTATTTCTGATAGGCCAGAATTTTCCGTCAGACTGAATTTTTTTTTTTGTCTAACCCAAAATAATAAATAAATAAATAAATAAGAATTCTAAAAAATTAAATTAAAATCAGGGGAATAGTTGTACCTACTAGTTGTATACATTTGATTTTTATACCAAATTTTGCGCAATTACAATTTAATGTAAGTTCCAGATAATATTTTGTTTAATAAAATTATGTATTTATCTTTTATGCTTGACAGAGAATATTTATATCTAAAACGAAATAATTTAAATAAGGATAAGTAATGATTAAGAAAAAAATTACTATTGGCGAATCAGTATCAATTTTATTTAACAAACTCGTTCCTAGGTATAAAATTAATCTACAGCAGTCAAAATGCTCGGCCTGATCTGTACATGTTTTATCTTTAAACACTTTTTGCTTTATGTTTAAAATTTATTCTAAAAAGGTAGATTTAAATGGATAATTTGCGCATTGAGATTTAAAACAGCCAAAATGTAAGACAATAACGAAACCTGACAATTTTAAAAACGGATTTATGAAAGCTAAGTTCAGATATTGAAATCGTTTTTTATAGTCGAGTGAGTGCTGTTTAAAACATGATGTTAGAGGTTTAACTTACGAGCACATGATGCTGAAAAACTGAGCATGGTTCCCTTTCTTCTTTTTTATTTTCCAAAGATAAGAAATAACGGTACCATCTTTTGGTTGTCTAAGTGTAAACTTAATCTTGTCTATGTTAAGCATTGTCAACCACATGTATATAGCTCTTACTCTTGAAATGTCATCTTTGAACGGCTCTGTTAAAAAGTACACTAAAGCCGAAACTGGGCCTCTCATTTTGTCTTGGGTTACCTGCAAAAATATCATTATGCATTTTTCTCATGTTTAAGATAGCGCAAGGGAGATAATCACAATGAATTCGTGTATTACTTATCACTGACTTATTGTATTTTGCTGGAAAATCATGTCATAAAATATCTTCAAGTTAAATTTATTACAAGTGTTATGGTGTGTATGCTATCGATTTTATTTTTGTATGGGTGGGACGATTGTGTGTGTGGGATAGCCGTTGCAAACAATTTTTACTTACAATGGACATTACTCGCTTTTCCTAATTTATCATTTTTACATACCTCCTTACATTTTCCTGCTAATGCAGCTTTAAAATTTAACACTTGCATTTTCATTTTTCACAAAAACAATCGGGTAAACAGAAAGCTTGAATACTGAAAATAAATATCTAAAGTAATTTTGTATACATACGGATTTAGCTCGTTTGTCCACTTCAGTAAAATCAACGTCCCTAAGTATATGTGCCTTCGTTTTACTGGGTGGGTGAGGTGGTGGATAGCCAAAATAGAAATCCTCTTCCGTTGTAAACATATGGTATGTTTCTGAATATTCACAATCTGGTCTGAATCTAAAAGTTGCAAATTCTATCGTTACAGGTACGGGTCCTTTCCTTTTTGAACCAGGCTAAAACGTAAAATAAAGATCTCTGTCTGTAGTTGTCTTTTTCTTTTTCATCGGTGTAACAAAATTCAAATATGAACAAAAATCATCCATTTCATAATAGTTTTATTGCAATTTAGTACAAACTGTTTTTAATTAGCTCCATGTTTGATAAACATTTTATTTATTTATTTATTTATTTATTTATTTATTTATTTATTTATTTATTTATTTATTTAACTATCTTTTTATTACTATCTTTTTTTTATTTGTTTGTTTGTTTATTATTTATTTTTTTATTCAATATGATTCTTAAAAAACAAATAAAATTAATAATGTAATTAGCATCATAAGTTAGCAGTGCATATATTTTTCAAGTCAACAGGATTATTGTCAAATTCTCGATAGGAATTTTTTTCTGTTTCAGCAAGCAGAAACAACAAGGAATGTCTTAACATGCATAGGAAAGAGATACAAGTATTTTACTGTCAAAGAACCTTGTGTGTTAGGTTTTTTCTAAACTTTTTTTTTTTTTTTTTTTTGGTAATTGTAGATGTTATTTTATAACGGCAAATCATAAACCTTAAACATACATTGTAAGATCATTATTGGATACGATCCCGCTTGAATAAGATCCGGAATACAGAAATTTTATACACAGTTTCAATTTACCTTTTGCTTAATATTTTTACATTAAAAGTTTAAAAATTTATAAGTTGATGTTTTGAGAAAAATCCCGCTTATTTTAGAAGTATATAAATAAGTGATTTTATAGCTTTAAAAATGTGTGGTTAATTAAAATTTATGTATTTATTTATTTATTTATTTATTTATTTATTTATTTATTTATTGTTTTTATATTTCTTTGGTCTATCATATTTTGTCTTAAACACTACTTACTCTCTTAGATTCGGGCTTTTCCTCTTTGTGAGACATGACAGATCTTGCTGATGAAGCTCTCGATGAAGCTCCATCACCTCTTTCACCTCCATCTCCAGTTAACCGACTTATTGCCGAACGACCCCCTGTTCTTTTTGATCTGGAACTTTTGGCACTTCTATCGGTTCTTGCCGTCTTTGCTGTTCTAACTGTCCTAGCACTTTTGCCGGACTTAGCAGATCGTGCGGTTCTTGCTGTCCGAGCTGTTCTGACTGACCTGTCTGTTGCTGAACCCAAGCCACCTGCTGAGCTGTCCGGAGTCATTGGAATAGACATGATTGACATTTCTGATCCAGGACGGCTCGGTGCTTCCACGTTTATCTCCGGAGCCACCTCCTTTCCTTGTCGGCCTCCCATTGTATGTTATGAATAAATGATATCACAGTTAGGTAAAAAAAAAAAAAAAATATTCCGAAAGAATCTTGATCAACACTTAAAAAGGAATGTCCTTTAAATAATTATGGACATTGTATTCGACATTCCCATGATTGAAACAACAGTTAACCGATTCTTATTTTGAAAAAAAAAATAGGCGACAAATATAAACTTCTAGTGTAATCAATATGGCCGATGTTACTGTTTATATAAGTGTATATAATGTTTTAAACCCTTTGTTAATATTATGTTATTTACAATAATGTGTGTTGTTCCAGTAATTAGTTCTTTTGTACATTCAATGCGTTATGTCTTTATAAAGATCTCAATCAGTTGTATGGTCATTTTAAATAAAAATAATGATACGTGTAATATATTTAAACTAAAATAACAATTAACAAATAAAAAGATCGTGATATATCACGATATCTATATAAATGTTACTAACTATTCTAACATCATTGTACATACATCAGGTACACACTTAGCTGTAATTGTAAATTATTATGACATCACGAGTTTTATGTGACCATTTTGTTTGCTCAGTAATAGATAACCCGTATCGTGAGTGAAAGGTTGTTGGTTCGAATCCCGTTTAGGTCATACATTTTAATTTGAGATACTGCCGCCGTGCTTGGTGCTTGGCGTTTAAAGTTTAATGTTTAAATTTTGGTGCAGACTTGTTCAACCACAATATGTAACTTTATCTTCCTTTTTTGTATACTTTTTGAAAGTTTTATAAAATTGATGGTTTACAATTACTAGGTTCAAACATCTAAACGGTCTTCTTAACAAGTCGGGGTTGAGTTTTTATGGTGTACATCTACACGGTCTTCTCAACAAGTCAGGGTAGTGTTTTTATGGTGTACATCTACACGATCTCCTGAACAAGTCGGGGTTGAGTTTTTATGGTGTACATCTTCACGATCTTCTGAACAAGTCGGGGTTGGTTTTTTTATGGTGTACATCTACACGATCTTCTGAACAAGTAGGGGTTGGGTTTTTATGGTGTACATCTACACGATCTTCTGAACAAGTCGGGGTTGAGTTTTTATGGTGTACATCTTCACGATCTTCTGAACAAGTCGGGGTTGGTTTTTTTATGGTGTACATCTACACGATCTTCTGAACAAGTCGGGGTTGAGTTTTTATGGTGTACATCTACACGATCTTCTTAACAAGTAGGGGTTGAGTTTTTATGGTGTACATCTTCACGATCTTCTGAACAAGTCGGGGTTTGGTTTTTATGGTGTACATCTACACGATCTTCTGAACAAGTCGGGGTTGGGTTTTTATGGTATACATTTACACGATCTTCTGAACAAGTCGGGGTTGAGTTTTTATGGTGTAGATCTACACGATCTTCTGAACAAGTAGGGATTTGGTTTTTATGGTATACATCTACACGATCTTCTGAACAAGTCGGGGTTGGGTTTTTATGGTGTACATCTTCACGATCTTCTGAACAAGTCGGGGTTGAGTTTTTTTATGGTGTACATCTACACGATCTTCTGAACAAGTCGGGGTTAGGTTTTATGGTATACATCTACACGATCTTCTGAACAAGTCGGGGTTGGGTTTTTATGGTGTACATCTTCACGATCTTCTGAACAAGTCAGGGTTGGGTTTTTATGGTGTACATCTACACGATCTTCTGAACAAGTCGGGGTTGGGTTTTTATGGTGTACATCTTCACGATCTTCTGAACAAGTCAGGGTTGGGTTTTTATGGTGTACATCTTCACGATCTTCTGAACAAGTCGGGGTTGGGTTTTTATGGTGTACATCTTCACGATCTTCTGAACAAGTCGGGGTTGGGTTTTTATGGTATACATCTACACGATTTTCTGAACAAGTCGGGGTTGAGTTTTTTTATGGTGTACATCTACACGATCTTCTGAACAAGTAGAGGTTGACTTTTTATGGTGCACATCTACACGATCTTCTGAACAGGTCAGGGTTGGGTTTTTTTGGTGTACATCTACACGATCTTCTGAACAAGTCGGGGTTGGGTTTTTATGGTGTACATCTACACGATCTTCTGAACAAGTCGGGGTTGAGTTTTTTTCTGGTGTACATCTACACGATCTTCTGAACAAGTAGGGGTTGGGTTTTTATGGTGTACATCTACACGATCTTCTGAACAAGTCGGGGTTGGGTTTTTATGGTATACATCTACACGATCTTCTGAACAAGTCGGGGTTGATTTTTTTTGATGGTGTACATCTACACGATCTTCTGAACAAGTAGGGGTTGAGTTTTTATGGTGTACATCTACACGATCTTCTGAACAAGTCAGGGTTGGGTTTTTTTGGTATACATCTACACGATCTTCTGAACAAGTCGGGGTTGGGTTTTTATGGTGTACATCTACACAATCTTCTGAACAAGTCGGGGTTGGGTTTTTATGGTGTTCATCTACACGATCTCCTGAACAAGTCAGGGTTGGGTTTTTATGGTGTTACATCTACACGATCTCCTGAACAAGTCAGGGTTGGGTTTTTATGGTGTACATCTACACGATCTCCTGAACAAGTCAGGGGTTGGGTTTTTATGGTGTACATCTACACGATCTTCTGAACAAGTCGGGGTTGAGTTTTATGGTGTACATCTACACGATCTTCTGAACAAGTCGGGGTTGGTTTTTTATGTGTACATCTACACGATCTTCTGAACAAGTCGGGGTTGGGTTTGTATGGTATACATTTACACGATCTTCTGAACAAGTCGGGTTGAGTTTTTATGGTGTAGATCTACACGATCTTCTGAACAAGTCGGGATTTGGTTTTTATGGTATACATCTACACGATCTTCTGAACAAGTCGGGGTTGGGTTTTTATGGTGTACATCTTCACGATCTTCTGAACAAGTCGGGGTTGAGTTTTTTATGGTGTACATCTACACGATCTTCTGAACAAGTCGGGGTTAGGTTTTATGGTATACATCTACACGATCTTCTGAACAAGTCGGGGTTGGGTTTTTATGGTGTACATCTTCACGATCTTCTGAACAAGTCAGGGTTGGGTTTTTATGGTGTACATCTACACGATCTTCTGAACAAGTCAGGGTTGGGTTTTTATGGTGTACATCTTCACGATCTTCTGAACAAGTCAGGGTTGGGTTTTTATGGTGTACATCTTCACGATCTTCTGAACAAGTCGGGGTTGGGTTTTTATGGTGTACATCTTCACGATCTTCTGAACAAGTCGGGGTTGGGTTTTTATGGTATACATCTACACGATTTTCTGAACAAGTCGGGGTTGAGTTTTTTTATGGTGTACATCTACACGATCTTCTGAACAAGTAGAGGTTGACTTTTTATGGTGCACATCTACACGATCTTCTGAACAGGTCAGGGTTGGGTTTTTTTGGTGTACATCTACACGATCTTCTGAACAAGTCGGGGTTGGGTTTTTATGGTGTACATCTACACGATCTTCTGAACAAGTCGGGGTTGAGTTTTTTTCTGGTGTACATCTACACGATCTTCTGAACAAGTAGGGGTTGGGTTTTTATGGTGTACATCTACACGATCTTCTGAACAAGTCGGGGTTGGGTTTTTATGGTATACATCTACACGATCTTCTGAACAAGTCGGGGTTGATTTTTTTTGATGGTGTACATCTACACGATCTTCTGAACAAGTAGGGGTTGAGTTTTTATGGTGTACATCTACACGATCTTCTGAACAAGTCAGGGTTGGGTTTTTTTGGTATACATCTACACGATCTTCTGAACAAGTCGGGGTTGGGTTTTTATGGTGTACATCTACACAATCTTCTGAACAAGTCGGGGTTGGGTTTTTATGGTGTTCATCTACACGATCTCCTGAACAAGTCAGGGTTGGGTTTTTATGGTGTACATCTACACGATCTCCTGAACAAGTCAGGGTTGGGTTTTTATGGTGTACATCTACACGATCTTCTGAACAAGTCGGGGTTGAGTTTTTATGGTGTACATCTACACGATCTTCTGAACAAGTCGGGGTTGGTTTTTTTATGGTGTACATCTACACGATCTTCTGAACAAGTCGGGATTGGGTTTTTATGGTGTACATCTACACGATCTTCTGAACAAGTCGGGGTTGAGTTTTATGGTGTACATCTACACGATCTTCTGAACAAGTCGGGGTTGGTTTTTTTATGGTGTACATCTACACGATCCTCTGAACAAGTCGGGGTTGAGTTTTTATGGTGTACATCTACACGATCTTCTGAACAAGTCGGGGTTGGTTTTTTTATGGTGTACATCTACACGATCTTCTGAACAAGTCCGGTTTGAGTTTTTATGGTGTACATCTACACGATCTTCTGAACAAGTCGGGGTTGGGTTTTTTATTGTGTACATCTACACGATCTTCTGAACAAGTAGGGGTTTGGTTTTTATGGTGTACATCTACACGATCTTCTGAACAAGTAGGGGTTGGGTTTTTATGGTGTACATCTACACGGTCTTCTGAACAAGTCTGGGTAGTGTTTTTATGGTGTACATCTACACGATCTTCTGAACATGTAGGGGTTGGGTTTTATGGTGTACATCTACACGATCTTCTGAACAAGTCGGGGTTGATTTTTTTTGATGGTGTACATCTACACGATCTTCTGAACAAGTAGGGGTTGAGTTTTTATGGTGTACATCTACACGATCTTCTGAACAAGTCAGGGTTGGGTTTTTATGGTGTACATCTTCACGATCTTCTGAACAAGTCAGGGTTGGGTTTTTATGGTGTACATCTTCACGATCTTCTGAACAAGTCGGGGTTGGGTTTTTATGGTGTACATCTTCACGATCTTCTGAACAAGTCGGGGTTGGGTTTTTATGGTATACATCTACACGATTTTCTGAACAAGTCGGGGTTGAGTTTTTTTATGGTGTACATCTACACGATCTTCTGAACAAGTAGAGGTTGACTTTTTATGGTGCACATCTACACGATCTTCTGAACAGGTCAGGGTTGGGTTTTTTTGGTGTACATCTACACGATCTTCTGAACAAGTCGGGGTTGGGTTTTTATGGTGTACATCTACACGATCTTCTGAACAAGTCGGGGTTGAGTTTTTTTCTGGTGTACATCTACACGATCTTCTGAACAAGTAGGGGTTGGGTTTTTATGGTGTACATCTACACGATCTTCTGAACAAGTCGGGGTTGGGTTTTTATGGTATACATCTACACGATCTTCTGAACAAGTCGGGGTTGATTTTTTTTGATGGTGTACATCTACACGATCTTCTGAACAAGTAGGGGTTGAGTTTTTATGGTGTACATCTACACGATCTTCTGAACAAGTCAGGGTTGGGTTTTTTTGGTATACATCTACACGATCTTCTGAACAAGTCGGGGTTGGGTTTTTATGGTGTACATCTACACAATCTTCTGAACAAGTCGGGGTTGGGTTTTTATGGTGTTCATCTACACGATCTCCTGAACAAGTCAGGGTTGGGTTTTTATGGTGTACATCTACACGATCTCCTGAACAAGTCAGGGTTGGGTTTTTATGGTGTACATCTACACGATCTTCTGAACAAGTCGGGGTTGAGTTTTTATGGTGTACATCTACACGATCTTCTGAACAAGTCGGGGTTGGTTTTTTTATGGTGTACATCTACACGATCTTCTGAACAAGTCGGGATTGGGTTTTTATGGTGTACATCTACACGATCTTCTGAACAAGTCGGGGTTGAGTTTTTATGGTGTACATCTACACGATCTTCTGAACAAGTCGGGGTTGGTTTTTTATGGTGTACATCTACACGATCCTCTGAACAAGTCGGGGTTGAGTTTTTATGGTGTACATCTACACGATCTTCTGAACAAGTCGGGGTTGGTTTTTTTATGGTGTACATCTACACGATCTTCTGAACAAGTCCGGTTTGAGTTTTTATGGTGTACATCTACACGATCTTCTGAACAAGTCGGGGTTGGGTTTTTATTGTGTACATCTACACGATCTTCTGAACAAGTAGGGGTTTGGTTTTTATGGTGTACATCTACACGATCTTCTGAACAAGTAGGGGTTGGGTTTTTATGGTGTACATCTACACGGTCTTCTGAACAAGTCTGGGTAGTGTTTTTATGGTGTACATCTACACGATCTTCTGAACATGTAGGGGTTGGGTTTTTATGGTGTACATCTACACGATCTTCTGAACAAGTCAGGGTTGAGTTTTTATGGTGTACATCTACACGATCTTCTGAACAAGTCCGGGTTGGGTTTTTATGGTGTACATCTACACGATCTTCTGAACAAGTCAGGGTTGGGTTTTTATGGTGTACATCTACACGATCTTCTGAACAAGTCGGGGTTGGGTTTTTATGGTGTACATCTACACGATCTTCTGAACAAGTCGGGGTTGGGTTTTTATGGTGTACATCAACACGATCTTCTGAACAAGTCGGGGTTGAGTTTTTATGGTGTACATCTACACGATCTTCTGAACAAGTCAGGGTTTATGGTGTACATCTACACGATCTTCTGAACAAGTCAGGGGTTGGGTTTTTATGTGTACATCTACACGATCTTCTGAACAAGTCGGGGTTGGGTTTTTATTGTGTACATCTACACGATCTTCTGAACAAGTAGGGGTTGGGTTTTATGGTGTACATCTACATGATCTTCTGAACAAGTCAGGGTTGGGTTTTTATGGTGTACATCTACACGATCTTCTGAACAGGTCAGGGTTGGGTTTTTATGGTGTACATCTTCACGATCTTCTGAACAAGTCAGGGTTGGGTTTTTATGGTGTACATCTTCACGATCTTCTGAACAAGTCGGGGTAGGGTTTTTATGGTGTACATCTTCACGATCTTCTGAACAAGTCGGGGTTGGGTTTTTATGGTATACATCTACACGATTTTCTGAACAAGTCGGGGTTGAGTTTTTTTATGGTGTACATCTATACGATCTTCTGAACAAGTAGAGGTTGACTTTTTATGGTGCACATCTACACGATCTTCTGAACAGGTCAGGGTTGGGTTTTTTTGGTGTACATCTACACGATCTTCTGAACAAGTCGGGGTTGGGTTTTTATGGTGTACATCTACACGATCTTCTGAACAAGTCGGGGTTCAGTTTTTTTCTGGTGTACATCTACACGATCTTCTGAACAAGTAGGGGTTGGGTTTTTATGGTGTACATCTACACGATCTTCTGAACAAGTCGGGGTTGGGTTTTTATGGTATACATCTACACGATCTTCTGAACAAGTCGGGGTTGATTTTTTTTGATGGTGTACATCTACACGATCTTCTGAACAAGTCGGGATTGGGTTTTTATGGTGTACATCTACACGATCTTCTGAACAAGTCGGGGTTGAGTTTTTATGGTGTACATCTACACGATCTTCTGAACAAGTCGGGGTTGGTTTTTTTATGGTGTACATCTACACGATCCTCTGAACAAGTCGGGGTTGAGTTTTTATGGTGTACATCTACACGATCTTCTGAACAAGTCGGGGTTGGTTTTTTTATGGTGTACATCTACACGATCTTCTGAACAAGTCCGGTTTGAGTTTTTATGGTGTACATCTACACGATCTTCTGAACAAGTCGGGGTTGGGTTTTTATTGTGTACATCTACACGATCTTCTGAACAAGTAGGGGTTTGGTTTTTATGGTGTACATCTACACGATCTTCTGAACAAGTAGGGGTTGGGTTTTTATGGTGTACATCTACACGGTCTTCTGAACAAGTCTGGGTAGTGTTTTTATGGTGTACATCTACACGATCTTCTGAACATGTAGGGGTTGGGTTTTTATGGTGTACATCTACACGATCTTCTGAACAAGTCAGGGTTGAGTTTTTATGGTGTACATCTACACGATCTTCTGAACAAGTCCGGGTTGGGTTTTTATGGTGTACATCTACACGATCTTCTGAACAAGTCGGGGTTGGGTTTTTATGGTGTACATCTACACGATCTTCTGAACAAGTCGGGGTTGGGTTTTTATGGTGTACATCTACACGATCTTCTGAACAAGTCGGGGTTGGGTTTTTATGGTGTACATCAACACGATCTTCTGAACAAGTCGGGGTTGAGTTTTTATGGTGTACATCTACACGATCTTCTGAACAAGTCAGGGTTGGGTTTTTATGGTGTACATCTACACGATCTTCTGAACAAGTCGGGGTTGAGTTTTTTATGGTGTACATCTACACGATCTTCTGAACAAGTCGGGGTTGGGTTTTTATGGTGTACATCTACACGATCTTCTGACCAAGTCGGGGTTGGGTTTTTATTGTGTACATCTACACGATCTTCTGAACAAGTAGGGGTTGGGTTTTTATGGTGTACATCTACATGATCTTCTGAACAAGTCAGGGTTGGGTTTTTATGGTGTACATCTACACGATCTTCTGAACAAGTCAGGGTTGAGTTTTTATGGTGTACATCTCACGATCTTCTGAACAAGTCGGGGTTGGGTTTTTATGGTGTACATCTACACGATCTTCTGAACAAGACGGGGTTGGGTTTTTATGGTGTACATCTACACGATCTTCTGAACAAGTCGGGGTTGAGTTTTTTATGGTGTACATCTATACGATCTTCTGAACAAGTCGAGGTTGGGTTTTTATGGTGTACATCTACACGATCTTCTGAACAAGTCGGGGTTGAATTTTTTTATGGTGTTCATCTACACGATCTTCTGAACAAGTCGGGGTTGAGTTTTTTTATGGTGTACATCTACACGATCTTCTGAACAAGTCGGGGTTGGGTTTTTATGGTGTACATCTACTAGATCTTCTGAACAAGTCAGGGTTGGGTTTTTATTGTATAATCAATTTTTTATTAATGTGTATTTGTGTAAGTCAATTTTTGTAACTAAATTAAATGATAATTTTATACAATCATGGCAATGTAATATTAATTCCTCAAAAATATTTTTTTAAAAAGGAGTTAAAATTAAAAAAAAATAGAGCATCAAATCACAGATTACCTGTTGAAACCGGAGGATTGCCAAATATAATGTATGTAAATATATTATGCCTTTTTGTGTTAATTGTTTAGGTGATGAGTATCATTATTTGTATGTCAAAAATTAATTGATACAAGAGAAAAGTATATTCCTAAATATGATAGAAATTTTCCTTCTTATCAAAAAATGAATACTATGCTTTCCTTTTGTAATACTACACTTTATTTTAAAATTGAAAAGTTTTTGTTCCTTGGTGTTAAAAGATTTTTCATTAAAAAATGATCCTTTTATCCTTAAATGATTAACTTTCCCCGCTGTAAACGACTAAAAAAATCGCTGTTGCCACGTTAAACACCATTCCAACCAACAACTACATTTTGAGTATACAGTGAGGCCTGGCAAACCCTAGCGTCATCTACGATGACCATCTATAATAATAATAATTACAATAATAATAATAATATAATGCAAGAATAATAAAGAAGATTTCTATTATTTCCACAGAAAAGAATGCAGATATATCGATCTCTCTCAAGTTTTAATTAACATTATGCTGTTATGTCAATTACCCTGTTTGTGACGTCAAAAATGTAAATCACAGTGCGTATAGGTAACAGATAACGTCATAGTATACTTTTTGATTGATATTTATAGCCATATATACAAACAATTCCTCACATACTTTCGTTTAATTATTTTTTTAAAAAAAGTTTAATTGCCAATTAAAGTCATGTAAATACGATTCTTTTTGAATTAAGAGAAACGGGAAAACATTTTAAAAAATCGAATACAATATCAGAAATATCAACTGTGTAAGAATGTTTCAATAAAATGTAAAAGGGATAAGCCAAATGTCGCCTCATAGTAAATTCTACGGCAGATATCCATTTATATTACAACATTCAGCATTAGCATTTATTTTTTTTTTTATCCAGTCCCCCTTTTATTTTCTCCTATTTAAAACCGTTTCGAATCTTGAATCATTTTTCAAAGTCAACATTATACGTATGTCTTCATTAAAATCCCTTGCGTTTTGTTCTCGGAATCGTGGTCCGTAATTTTTCTGCATCAGCCCGATATTCGATTTCTTGAATTACACCAACAGCCTGAAAACAAATACACACAAATTATAATAATAATAATAATAATAATGATAATAATAATTATACCTATCATTAGCATTTACACGAAAGCTTGTAAGTGCCACTTTTTAAAAGTACAGAAAAAATTGTTAAATCGTACAAACGATTTTTAAATTGTACTAGTTAACGACTTTAAAAATCGTACAAACGAATTCTGAATCGTTCAAACGATAATGCAATTTAAAAATGTTTCAAAATTTTAATTAGTCTAAGTAAATATATAACACAAATACCAGCCAAACTCCGATGCGCCAGATGTGCACACCTCGGAAATCCACCCCCCACCAGCGACACCACGACCGAAAAGTCCGACACACAAAAAACATAATCCAAACAGTTGATAATAATGAATCCAAAGTTTCAAATTTATATAAACCCAAACCCAGCCAAGGAACGCTGTGCATGAGGGAACAAACCTTAGTTTTAAATTAATTCCAACTCCTAGACGACCGAAAATTTTGTTAAATGGTACATTTTCTGACAGCACAAAGTACTGCCTACTGAGTTATGGATACCCTCGGGGAGTTTTACTCCACCAGCAGCGGTACCCGCTCAGGGGTAGTAAATATATAACACAAATACCAGCCAAACTCCGATGCGCCAGATGTGCACACCTCGGAAATCCAACCCCCACCAGCGACACCACGACCGAAAAGTCCGACACACAAAAAACATAATCCAAACAGTTGATATTTATTTATTTATTTATTTATTTTATTTTATTTTCCTCGTTTATTATGAACTTTTTATTTTGTTTGTTTTTGTCTTTGTTAACAACGTAATTGTATATTCTGTTTGCAATTAAAGCGTGGGAACAAATCACATTAATAACACATTTTAATTTTAAGCTTTAAACTAATTTAATTGTTTCCCCGGTTTGTTTTGACATATACAAAAAGTCATCTACGACCATTAACACGTGCTTTTATAAACAAGATGACGGTGTCTGTGATAGTTCAATATTTGTACTTGTGAAGTTCTTTATTGCATTGTAGATTAAATTTGGCAATATACCGGTTTTGGATTTAGACGTTTGTTTTCTCGCACTCTGCGAAGGTGGAATGAAAAGTGCAAGACTCGGATTTACATTTCGTAAGTGAAAAAAGCTTGGTGTCCCTGTATCACTTCAACAGGCAATTTTCTAATCCATAAACAGGATACAACTCAGATGCCCGTCTTTGACTTAAATCGAATGCTTTTATATTTATGTATTGGTGTGGAAATATATAAGGCTATATACAAACCCAGGAATGAAAAGCAGCGACCCCTTGGCTTAAGTTCTTAACAGCATCCCCTTCAGCACCAGCCATCATTTGTTTGGCTCCCAGACAAATATCAAGCGGAAGTGTGTTGAGGTTGAACAGGTTAATCCGTCTACGTATAGACTCACGGCCCATCTTGCTGAATAGTTGCTGAATATTTTTCCAAGTCTGCAATAAAATACAGAAATAATATTTATATGATTTGAAGAATTCTATTATGAGTTTATGTTGGTGATATTTTAATAGCACTATTAACTATTGTTTAAAAGTAATACTTCACTGTAGAATCCATTTGCAAAAACAGTTATGATTCGTTTTCACTTGGGTTAAAAAATGGTGGATCTAAAGAAACAAATGTTGAATCATATCTGTTGGTAACTACAGTTGCACTGCTCCTTTCTGGTGCAACAAGTCATGTCCGGTCCCTCAGTGCTTACTATTAAACGTATGATTTAGTTGCTTACTTGCTACATTCAACAAGAATAAATCTACAGGCTTGCTATTCAGTTTGCATAATCTGTTTATTTGTTTTCACTTTAATACAAATATGTAGTAAGGCGGGGTCCTGTTGTTTGAGTGATCTAAAACATGGGCTTACTGATTACAGCGACTCATAATTCCTAGACAGAATCCGATCCGGGATAGCCAGTGTGAGAAAGTTTTTTAGTTCCCAATTAGAAGGAGGGTGGTTTCACAGGATATTTCGGTTTTCTCCACCATCTCCAAGAACTAACCCCATCAATAAAATTTTTAAAATTCTTGACTTGGACTCCCTTCCAAGGTAAGAAGGCTTCAGACACTTTATATGTATGATGTACAACTACTGTATTAAAGCTCTTCTTACCTGAGTTTCATCTTCATAATTTCCAAGCAAAAGAAGAACGGCTCTCAGGATATCTGAAATGGCAGGAACTGGAACTTGATAGGACTTGATTTCTGCTACAGTTTTCTGATCAAGAGCCAGTACGTTATGTGTTAACAGTTGTATGTAACGCAGACGATGGATAAGCTCACGTGCTGTAGCTGTGTCTTCCGGCATGTATTTTTCATATCCTTTAGCTTCAACGAGTTGGACCGCTGTTTCTAAAAGGTCGAGAACTTTTTGCTCAATTGCATCTTGAAGTTCTATATAAAAAGAATAATACCGATTAGAAGCGTGTTATTTACAGATACCTGTCTGTAAGAACGTGGTCCAAGCTTTCATCCTTTAATGCTTTCATTCGCCGAGGTCTATATCACAAACGTACATATATCGTAGTAATTTATTTAAACAATCAAGTGTTGATGTTGTACAGATTTGCGATATAGATTTATAAAAGTCATTGACATTTGTGGTAAAATATTGTTTTAAAGCCTACTTTGTAAAATAACAATCACCATTTGTTTGTACAATACTAACAAACATATTACAAAGACAATAGACTATGAAGAAATGGCATTAAACAAAACAAAAATGGTCATTTGTTGTACGCGTGTTTATATATATATATAATTTCCTAATTTAGACGGAGCTAAATTATCGCGCTAAATATAATCACACGTGTTGTTTTCAATTAGTATAAGAAAATAGCGTTTTAACCATTTAAATCCCCTATGGAACTTTTGCTCCGATGACCGTCCTAAATAGGATGATTTTGTTTTCTTCTTAAAATTGTCTTTTATGATGCCGTTTTGATAACAATAAACTTTGTCGCGTTCTTTGTTCCGTTGTATTTATATTGCTAAGTATATTTTACTGTAACAGCCTTTCATATAAATTTTAAAAAAAATTCTAAAGATGCGCTTAGGATGGCGTGTCAAAGAGGAATAATTCTGTTCAAAATCTATAATTCTATCTTTATTCATGATGAAGTATTCTATACAGCATAAATTTCCCCTCGTGATATTGACCTCTTGATAGCACCTACCACTAGCATTAAGGTTAGGAATGGTTTCTGAACACCAACATAAAATAATACTTGCAAAATTAAAAATAATGATTACAAATACTAGTAAATAAGTAAAATGTGATCACTGTATGTGATAGCTGTAAATGGAACGCTGTGCAACTCGTGGAAGATACTGAATGATAGAGGCAGAAAAATTATATTTAGAGGCCGGTATCGTATTATGGGGGCGGAAAAATAAATTTAGAGGCCGGTACCGTATTATGGGGGTGGAAAAATAAATTTAGAGGCCGGTACCGTGTGGTAGGGACGAGAAAAAAAAATTATATTTAGAGGCCGATACCGTATAATGGGGGAGGAAAAAATTATGTTTAGAGGCCGGCACCGTATGATGGGGTAGGGGAAAAATATTGAGGTGCCGGTACCTTATTAATGGGGGAGGAAAAAATAATGTTAAGAGGACGGTACCGTAGAATGGGGGCGGAAAAAAAATATTTAGAGGCCGGTATCAAATTATGGGGGCGGAAAAATATTTTTGGAGACCGGTACCGTATGGTAGGGACAAGAAAAAATTATATTTAGAGGCCGGTACCGTTTAATGAGGGAAGAAAAAATAATATTTAGAGGCCGGTACCGTATGGTAGGGACGAGAAAAAATTATATTTAAAGGCCGGTACCGTATAATGGGGGAGGAAAAAATTATATTTAGAGACCGGTACCGTATAATGGGGGAGGAAAAGTTATATTTAGAGGCCGGAACCGTATAATGGGGGAGGAAAAAATAATGTTTAGAGGCCGGCACCGTATGATGGGGGAGGGGAAAAATATTGAGGGGCTTGTACCTTATAATGGGGGAGGAAAAAAATTATATTTAGAGGACGGTACCGTAGAATGGGGGCGGAAAAAAAATAATATTTAGAGGCCGATATCTTATTATGGGGGCGGAAAAAATATATTTAGAGGCCGGTACCGTATGGTAGGGACGAGAAAAAATTATATTTAGAGGCCGGTACCGTATAATGGGGGAGGAAAAAATTATATTTAGAGACCGGTACCGTATAATGGGGGAGGAAAAGTTATATTTAGGGTCCGGTACCGTATAATGGGGGAGGAAAAAATTATATTTAGAGACCGGTACCGTATAATGGGGGAGGAAAAAATAATATTAAGAGGCCGGTACCGTATAATGGGGGAGGAAAAAATAATATTTAGAGCCGGTACCGTATAATGGGGGAGGAAAAAATAATATTTAGAGGCCGGTACCGTATGGTAGGGACGAGAAAAAATCATATTTAGAGGCCGGTACCGTATAATGGGGGAGGAAAAAATTATATTTAGAGGCCGGTACCGTATAATGGGGGAGGAAAAAATTATATTTAGAGGCCGGTACCGTATAATGGGGGAGGAAAAAATAATGTTTAGAGGCCGGCACCGTATGATGGGGGAGGGGAAAAACAATGAGGGGCCGGTACCTTATAATGGGGGAGGAAAAAATAATATTTAGAGGACGGTACCGTAGAATGGGGCGGAAAAAAAATAATATTTAGAGGCCGGTATCTTATTATGGGGACGGAAAAATATATTTAGAAGCCTGTACCGTATGGTGGGGGAAGAAAAAATTATATTTAGAGGCCGGTACCGTATAATGGGGGACGAGAAAAAATAATATTTAGAGGCCGGTACCGTATGATGGGGGAGGAAAAAATTATATTTAGAGGACGGTACTGTAGAATGGGGGAGGAAAAAATAATATTTTGAGGCCGGTACCGTATAATAGGGGAGGAAAAATATATATTTAGAGGTCGGTACCTTATGAGAGAGGAGAAAAAACAATTATATATTGAGGCCTTTTTTATAATAGGGGCGCAAAAAACATTTTCAGAGGCCAGTACCGTATGATAGGGGAGGGAAATTTAATTTTGGAGGCCGGTAGCGTATGAAGGGGTGGATAAAAATATATTAAGAGGCCAATTTGTTGGAAAAATTTTACGAATTATAAAAAATTATATTAATTCTGTCATGGAAGAACCGTATTTAACGCTTTTGTTTGTAATTCTGGAATAGTTATACTTTGTTTTAATGGCCTTGTACATGGAAATACGGAAGTATGTTTTATTTAAATACTATTTTTAAATCTAATATTACTTACGTTGTCGAACCATTTCAATGTCTTTTCTTCTATTCATTTCTTCCTCAGAAACATCTGTGACAACTACAAGATAATTGCACACATTTTTATCCACATGGCCGTATTTTGTATGAGGCAAGGTAGTAAATATCCATAGTGCAAATTCTTCTCCGATTGGAGCATCGATGTTTATATCCATGACAAAACCGGAAGATGTCGCCCGAAACCCCTCTTCATCCATTATTAAATCTTCAATTTTGTCATCGACTGTTCCCAATTTATAAGAAAGCGACAACTCTCCTTCCTTTTCTTCCACTACATCGAACACTAGCTGTGTCTGTCCTTCTTCTGCGAGTATGATTCCTGTCTCGTGTGAATATGGTTCAAGCCCTAATTCTGCCAGAGTTGTCCTTGGTCCCCATCCAGCTTCACCACTTTTAGGATAGGCTCTATGTTTTCGTTTAACACCATCTACCTTTGCGGTGTATATTGCTACCCAATCAAAATCATAGTCAGGAGATGTTACTTTTTTATCTTTTCCAACAATCTCTATTTTATAAAACCCTACTTTAGGGAATCTCACATTGATAGATACGGCGTTATCGGACGAAAAATGAATAAAATCTGCCTGTTGTTTTGTCTTTTTCACCATATTCCATTCCTCTGATTCTTTTATAAATATAAAACATAAAAACTCTAAATCTAATTTTCGTTCTGAATCGATTCCAAATAAGATTTCAACTTCCCCATCATCAATGATAATTTCACATTCGGGGTGTGATAATATTCGCATATCTAACTCAAAGAAACGTTCTGTTAAATAAGCCTTTCTTTCAAAATCGCCAAGCGTTTTCGGTGGCGTGATTAACTGCCATCTTTTCTCTTCCGGAAAATGGCTGTATATAAACTTATCGGGATCAGATAAAAAGAAATTTTCGTCAGTTCTATGAACTATATCTTTTGAATTGTCACTTTCAACTGAAGATGACCCCCAATAAGCATCTATAAAATGCCATGATCTGTCAATTAAAACTGCATTCCATTCTCCATAATGGAGGTCTTTGCTCATGCGCATGCCAACAGTGTATGTACTTCCTTTCATATATCCATGTATTACTACACTTATAACCTCAGCATGCCTGAAAAGAAACCCACAAAATAGTTTTCATTGAAAAAATCACTTCAGCTGTATCAATAACAAGATGAGGTTACAAGGCCACGGTATTAAAAGCTGTGTGAAATTAACACAGCTTCTGGAAAAAATGGGTTTTACTAATTAGCTCGCCACAAGTAACATGAACAGAGTAGTCTGTGTAGTTTTTATGTGTTACTATGGGCGAGTAAACTAGCACTCATAGAGTCGTCATAAGTATACACAAAGCAGATCAGATTACACAAACACACGCACAACAAGAACATAAATCCTCAAAATTATATATATTAAATAAATAAACAAAAATAAAAAAGGTTAAACAATAAAGCATTCTTTGGACAGACAGCGGATTTTGATTATTAACATGATGCAATGAGGGTGTCCGATTACCAAAAGTAATGAAACGAGTTGATGCTAAACAATGCTGACGAAATTTTCACTTTACCTCGGTTTTTCAACATTAACGAATTTAAGGAGTGAAAACCGTGAGAATTTCTTTGGTAAGTTTAATCCCCTATATGTGTATGGTATGCCTTTAGTATAGAACCTTGATAAAAAGAATTTTCTGGAAATTTGTAGTTCATCGACAGGTGATCACTGTAACCGTTTGTAATATAAGAGTGTTTTCTTGAATACCCGAAGTTATTCATCACCTAAGGTTTTATTTAAACGCGACAGCTATACCTTTTCTGGTGTGATTATTGATTTAAATCCAATAATAAAGAATTAATTTTGCTGTTAATAATTGAAATAAGATTAATTTAAGAATAAATAAATTCCAAGGTAATTTTTTTCAAGCCAACGGTTAGGACTAAAAGTATGTTAGTGACATAAAATGGTATCTTATAGTTGATACAAATACTATGTTTTCTTTCTATAAGATTTTGGGTCCAGAGTGGTCCAAATCGGTCCATGCAGATCACAACGCCTTTCACGCTTAAACTCAAATCACATTAGGGCAGAAGTTTGTCAGTTTGCCGGAGGTCTTAGTTTTTACCTAAATACTCCGATTTTTTACACTTGTTTCAAAACTGAACGTCTAAAAAAGTGAAAGAATCTTGATTGGCTCGTAAAACACAAACACAACACTCTACCCTCTGTAAAATGTATGATCACGATTACTTACGAACACATGATACTGAACAGTTGTGCATAGTTGCCTTTGTGGTTCTTTATTTTCCACAGGTAGGACAATACTGTTCCATCTGTTGGTTCCCTGGTCGGAAAGTGGATCCTCGCAAAATTCAGTGAAGTCAGCCAAGTGTAAATAGCTCTTATTTTGGATAATTCATCAGCATCTTGACCAATCAAATAACGGACGAATGTTGGCATCTGAGATTTCAGTTTCTCTATTGGGACCTGTTATGAAAATTTGTATACTCTTTCAGGCACATTTGAAATTGTTGATTGAAAATCACTAGTAAATGTGCTGGTGAAATACATGCCAATTAAATGTTACTAACTTACAGTTGACTGCCAAAAGACAAAACAACAAAATAAAATCAATAAGAAAAATCAGCTAACTTTCAGCTTGCTAACATTGGACAGAGTCACCAATCACACATCATAATAAAAAGGCAGGTAGCTTTCAATACCAAGAACCACTAAAATTTCACCAAAACGAAATAAGACTTAAGCAACATCAACACTTGTAAAAAAGACAGAAGCAAACAAAGTATAAAAGGGTTCTGAAAAGTCGTCAGGCTATATTTGTGAAATTCCGTTGAACGACATGCGTCATGTGCTATTATAATGGAACTCGCCAGCGTACCAGGTGATCAATACCTCTTAACTTTGTGCAGAATAAAATGATAACGTTTACGTCAAATATTCCCGAAAAAACTTCGTTATTACGGGACAACGTCACTTTATGCGATTCCATTGACAATAGATATAAATGTCCCGCACAAACGCTATGAGGTGTCATGTGGAGTTCTAGGGAATTCCATTGCTTTTTTTTTTTTTTTTTTTTTTTTTTTTTTTTTTTTTTTTGAGAGAGAGAGATGGTATTCCAAATCTAGCACATGACACGTTTGTGTAAGGTTTACGGAAGCAGCCCATAACATTAGCTTTATACTTACAATATGACTTATTTACAATGCTAATACTCAGATGTATTTTTGAATGCATTTGTTAATTTGTTACCTCTTTAGCCTTTTTGTCGACAAATTTAAACTCCTCTGGATCAAATATGTCTTCTTTGTTTTCACTCGGAGGGTGTGGCGGAGGACAACCTTGGAACTTCTCCTCCTTTGTTGTATACAAGTGATATGTATCTGAGTATTCACAAGCTGAGCTAAACTTAAACGTTGCACTGTCAATGGTAACTGTCACCGAACCCTGTCTTTTCTACAAACAGTTATAGATAAGTCAATTTTATTATATAGCCTAAATTATTCATACTGCTTTCAACTGTTTTAGTCAAAATGTGTTAGTTTATATCCCTGTCGAGTTGATTGCTGCATTATAGATAAAAGTGCTCGTTTATATATAGTACGTTAGTGACCGAGTCGTTTAAAGCGTGTGCTTACGGATTACAACGTCATTCACCGCATAGGTTCGAACACCACTCCGTCAGATCCTATGTGGAATAATATTTGTCAGTTCGTTTGTCAGAGTTCTGTAGTTTTCTCTGGGCACTCAGGTTTCCTCCACCATTCCTGAACTGTCTGTCTCGATATATTAGGGAACTAATATTGACTGGAAGGTAAAACTCCATAATACCAATCCACTTGTCTGTGTAAGTTAATTCACTTTTTGACGGCAACTCAGGGAGTACGAATGTATTGTGCAGATTTATGAATTTTTACAAAAAGAAAAATATGCAGAATTTTTTTAATTTTTCTCTTTTTTTTCAAGAATTCAAAATTCTGCACATGACACGGACCATATTTGGATAATTGAAGCTTGTAATACATGAAATTTTAAAAGTTGATCAGTTCAGGTCTAAATGTGGGAATTTATAAATATTTAAGTTATGAATTACAAAGTTAATGGATGAAATGTTACAAGAACCCTAGAACGGATCTCCAACAGTGTATACGTCTGTCCATCCATACATACATAGCATTGAGTTGGATCACGTTTTGCTTACTTTATAAAGCATCGGGTGCCAAACTTATTTATATAAACCTTTACTTCTTTAAAGTTAAAATGATTTTAACATTATTTTAAGGTATTAACACGGTCATTAATTGTTAACGGTGTCGTCCTGATCAAAATTAAATAAGCATAAATATTGTTATTTAAAATATTTAAAATATTGTTTATAATTGTCAGCACAAACACTCCTTTTCAGTGTCAAAATGAAATATTTCATACATCACATAAATTCTACATTTATTTAACACGTCATAATACTGGGGAAAGAACAAACGTAACTCTATGGCATTTGGACAACAATTGTTAAAAATGTTGTAAAACACTAGTTAATAAGAATACTTGTACTTTACTTTTATTTGCATTCTGCGAAAAGAATCTTTTAATATTTTTAATTACCTGTATTTTGTATTTACTATTTATTTGTTTTTTAATTAATTAATTAATTAGTTTATTCCTTTATTTTTATTTATTTATTTATTTATTTATTTATTTATTTATTTATTTATTTATTTATTGTTAAAGTTATGCACTGTCTAGTACGACCTTAAGCCTTGTTGTACACGTTTTGGTGTTTAACAATGAATTACTTTAGAGATTTAATTACAAAATTTCAGCAGGAGGTAGATTTATTACAGATTTGGCTACAAAAATAATTTTAATATAAATTTATATAAATCCCTCTTTTATTTATCATTTTTTGAAATAATAACAATAATAATAATAACAGGTTATTAATACATGTACTTTTGTCGTGCATGTGGTTCCTAATTTATTTATTTATTTATTTGCTTTTAATTTATTTATTTACTTTTTATTTATTTATTTATTTATTTATTTATTTATTTATTTTCATATGCAAAATATTGAAAAAAGTAACATAAAATTACATTTATAATAACTTACTCGTTTTGTGTCATCCTTGCTATTTGACCTTGATGACGATACTCTCTTTTTACGACCATCAGCGTAACCATTGGTTTCGGACATATCTGTTATCTCTCGTCGACTTCTGTAGCTTCGTGGAGTTGATTCTGTGCTCGCTCTAGCTCCCATTTTTCAGTTATTTTCTACAAGATTTCGTTTGTAAATCTCTCAAGTTCTTATATTCTAGACTTTTAAAACATTTCTTAAAACCTGAATAAGTTTTCTTTAATTTTTTTCTGTGAAAAATCTACATTCTGAAAAATCTCACATTCTTAATCCTTCAAGTTTTTAAAGTTTGCACAATAGGTGTTCTTACAATTCTTCTTTATTAAACATCTTAACGAAACAGGAAACTAAATTTTCATTTAAATAGATAAAAATGATCGTAGAATAAACGGTTTCTTGTGTAAATCAAGATAAAATATCCTAAAAATCTGTTCACTTCCCTAGTAACTGAGAGATGAATGGATTCAAAGTTTGAGATCTCCAACTTAACACGTAACGGGAGTTGAACGTCCATATTTAACATAAAACCTTTCCGATCAAATACGTCAGGTAGAAATAACAATAGTCTGTTATATAAAATTATAAATAACCAATAAAAAGGAACATTTATTAATTGTAAATTTGCGTGATAAAAGACCCTTATCTTATAATCGTTTTGAATAAACACTAGAGGTTGAATGAACTTTTTTTATTTAGTCCGTTTATAAGTTTTTACGTTACAGCGTCAACTTCGTCAATTTACAAACTATGAATATTTCAAATATGTTATAGGGATACAATCCCTTGACAAATACTTTTCTTTTTATTTACAAAGACGAAACTTATTTTTCATTTTTTCATAAAAGTTTTTTGTCTATTTTTATTAATCAAGTATTATAATTATAATTATTATTATTATTATTACAGTGTATTATTGTTATTTTTATTATTATTAATATTATTTCATTATATTATTATTATTATTATTATTATTATTATTATTATTATTATTATTATATTATTATTATTATTATTATTATTATTTTATGTAACTTTCTACCATTTATCCAATTTGTTATTTTATGTTTTTAAATTCTCTACAGTCAAGAGAGTTTATCTGAGCCATTTCATAGTTTTCTATAGATATAACAGGATGGTTCATTTCCTGGATACGGGCCTCAGTGGCTATGTAATCAAACGCGCTGCTCATTCCATGGATGATAGGATAGAATTTTGATGGGATAGGTCCATGCATGAGAAAGTTAGTTCGTTCGCTTGTCGAACGTCGGCGCTTTTCTCTAAACAATCCGGTTTACACAAACCCTGAACTACCCGTACCACCGTAGGTAAAAAAACCTTGACTTGGAGACAGAATACACCATCGTCATTTTATTGCAGTCATTTAACGACACAATCGTCATTTTATTACAGTCATTTAACGACACCATCGACATTTTATTACAGTCATTTAACGACACCGTCATCATTTTATTAGTCATTTAACGAATACGTTGACCTTTTGGCACTGGTATTTGTACTCCTATAAAGAAATTGCATTTTATATTTTCAAATTTTAAATTTAAAAAATTAATCGACACTAAAAATACATGTATATTTCCAGCTAAATATGCACTTGCCAAAGGACACATTAACAAAGAACGCGACAAGTTAAAATTTAATAAAAGTAATAATGTACAATATCAACATATTATGAGCCACCAGGGTTCGATCACCAGACTTGATGGATTAAGGTTTGACCCCTATGACGATATCTGTCGTCAGCATCTTAGAACCCTAATTACCATAATGGTTAAAAAAATGGACCAATGATCTTACCACCCATCCCGTCTTGTAAATTACATAATAAATACAATCAATCATGCCATTTGTTGTACTAAAATCTAAACTTTGAAATCATTATAGAATTACCGATATAGTCAATACATTCAGATCACATCATAAATCGAAATTGGTTTTGATCAATTTGATTAGATTTAAGAAAAATCGATTAAGTGTTACAAAAATTTAGACAACAAATAAGACGCCTATTGTTTTTTATTACTCAACAATCAACAGTAACTTTGTTATTTATTATAAAGTGCAGGTACTTTACCACAAACAACATTTAAAGTCAGCGGTCAACGAGTGAAACTCAGTCGATGTAATGTTACCGATAACCTTTACAAATAAATAACTTTATAATAGAAAATAAAACTCTTATTCTGAAATTATATTTCAACATGTTCATTCAAAATGGGAAATGAATGACTGTTTGCTCGATTTGCTATAAGAAATTTAAAGTAAAATTGACAAACAATTGAGTACTATTGTTTTTTTCCTTTAGATGTCTATCCACGAACGCTTGGTCTGCATACCTGTAGTACAAAAACAATGTTATATCTAAATATTAATCTAATGTTTTCATTGGATAATAACACAAGTATCGGGAATTCTGATTGGATATAATTGATTATAGTCTGTTATGTACTTTTATCTTCACTAATTTACCTCTGATCATTTACCAGCTCATTCTGGCTTTCCATTCATATTATCATGTGTGAGTACTTACTAAGCCCGAAAAAAAAAATTAAATCAATGGGTCTTGTATTGTGTTGTAAATTTTTTGCGCCAAATGCAAAAGCTGCAGTATAAAAACGGTTTCAAATGTCGCTGGTAAAATGTTTGAATTTTTCTTTTTCTTCTTAAAATATTTACACTATAGGTGCATAACTTCTCTGGTTTTTTTTTTTTTAGCTCTGTCGTGTTCCTAGTCGTTGAGGTTATAGGAGTTCATTTTGATTTATCTAAACATCTGTTGTATTGGGTTTGTCGGGTTGTAGTTGTTTATATCGAGTTTACTGTAGTTGTTTATATCGAGTTTGCGGGTTTGCGGTTTTCGTATCGAGTTTGTAGAGTTGTTGACGTTGTTTCCAACGAGATTGTAAGATGGGATTGTCGTTGTTTGTATCGAGTTTTTGGGTTGTAGTTGTTTGTATTGATTTTGTTGTGGGGGCTGTATCGAATTTAAAGAGGTAGGTTATGGTTGTTCTTATCGAAATTGCGAGGTTGTAATTGTTGTAATTGTTAGTATGTGGTTGTTTGTATCGTGTTTGCTGCAGTTGTTTGTATAGTGTTTACTGTGGTTGTTTGTATCGTGTTTACTGTGGTTGTTTGTATAGTGTTTACTGTGGTTGTTTGTATCGTGTTTACTGTGGTTGTTTGTATAGTGTTTACTGTGGTTGTTTGTATCGTGTTTACTGTGGTTGTTTGTATAGTGTTTACTGTGGTTGTTTGTATCGTGTTTACTGTGGTTGTTTGTATAGTGTTTACTGTGGTTGTTTGTATCGTGTTTACTGTGGTTGTTTGTATAGTGTTTACTGTGGTTGTTTGTATCGTGTTTACTGTGGTTGTTTGTATAGTGTTTACTGTGGTTGTTTGTATCGTGTTTGCTGTGGTTGATTGTATGGTGTTTGATGTGGTTGTTTGTATCGTGTTTACTGTGGTTGTTTGTATCGTGTTTACTGTGGTTGTTTGTATCATGTTTACTGTGGTTGTTTGTATCGTGTTTACTGTGGTTGTTTTGTATAGTGTTTACTGTGGTTGTTTGTATCATGTTTACTGTGGTTGTTTGTATCGTGTTTGCTGTGGTTGTTTGTATAGTGTTTACTGTGGTTTTTTGTATCGTGTTTACTGTGGTTGTTTGTATAGTGTTTACTGTGGTTGTTTGTATCGTGTTTACTGTGGTTGTTTGTATCGTGTTTGCTGTGGTTGTTTGTATCGTGTTTGCGGAGTTGTAGTTTTTATCGATTTTGATGTGTTTGCTTGTATCGAGTATGCTACCTTGTGGTTTTTAGTATCGAATTTGCGAGGATAAGGTTGTTTTTATTGAAATTGCGGGGCTGTGATTATTAGTATTGGGTTTACTATATTGCGGTTGTTTGCATTGAGTTTGCGGGTTGCTGTTGTTGTTTTTATCGAATTCGTGGGGTTGTAAATGTTTATTGAGTATGCGGTTGTTTGTATCGCGCTAAAGGGCTTTTTTTTTTGTTATTTGTTGATCTTGAGGATAAAGGTCCTGTGGTTGTTGTTAATTTTTTACTTGTTGTGACCCTGCGGTGGCTCCTGACCCCGGTATGCTTGCTTGTCTTTTTGTTATACCATTCTTGCTCTGTGTATAAAAATCAAAGTTTTACTTTTTCATTCAGTTAAACCCAAAACTCCACCAATCTATCTTGTCTTTTTTTAAGTACTAATGCAAAAATAGAGAAAGTGACTTATTCCAGATATACCTCCGGGTGAAGTGGACTAAATCTCGCGCTTACGGATCACAGCGCCTTTCACCGCATAGGTTCGAATCCCGATAGGTCAGATCCAAGTGTCAAAAAATTGTCAATTGTTTGCCGAAGGTCATTGATTTTCTTCGTGGTTTTAAAAACTGCCAGAATATCTACACCCGATTAACCTTATATTTATTGAGGCTACATTGGGGTTTAATTTAGACGTTGACTTTCAAAGACCAGGCGTCTGTTTACAACTGGAGACTTGACCCCAGCCCAAACCATAATAGAAATGATTTTACTTTCGTTGGCTTTGTACAAATTTTAATTGGACTGAATGTTTCCCAGAGTCGATCTGCATCATTGTAGACTTGTACTCTCATTGAAGCTGGGGACCTTGGTTGTCTGGTTGTCTAAAGTGTGTGTATCTCCAATTGTCTAGAATCAAATCACTCCAGGTAAATCCTTATGGGAGAAACTTTGTCAGTTAGCTTGCAAGATTTTTGTGGGAACTTTGGATTTCTCAACCAGCCTTGGACTGACCAGTCGACATCTATCTAAGTGAATTTAAAAAAAAACCTTGATGGGGGCGGGGGTGGGGGGTCAACTTCATCATTTAACTCTGAGATCATTTTAAGCATGCACTAGTACCAGGCAGAACGGAGACATTTGTACAAACTCCACCATAACATAAACTTGTGTAGGGATTAATATCCTGGAGATATTATATATATATATATATATAACCATGTCTTGTGACAAGTTATCTGGAAAATACCAACCAAACAAGTTTTGTATAGAAGATTTTATTATATATTAACAATAAAAACTAGAGATTGTAACTGGGATACCAGTTACGTATGATTCCCCACCATCCATAATCTATATATTGTCTAAAATATACACCTGCTGATGGACTGATCTCGAGTTGGATCAATAGTATCCATTACTAGTAATTGAAAGCTGACTAAGAGAAAGGACGGAAGACAAGTAAATTTAAAGTTAACATCGAATTGTACAATTATAATTCGAGTAGTATTCATTATAATATATATTTTCATTCCCTCATACCCCATTGTTGCAACGTTTTTTGTTAAAAGAAACCAATTGATCACGGAAGTCCGAATCTGCATGTTTGAATTTATAATTCGAAATGTATGTAAATTTTACAAGTTCAATAGATCAGAATCATGCGTTCTGTCTTCTAACATAGACCATACCCATTAATTTGGCAATTACAATTAGCTGGTGTATTTTGATTGGACAAGTATTCAACTTTGATTGATAGCAAATCTATTTCACGAACTATGAGGTGTTTAACCAACAAATTTGATTGACGTGTGCGTCATGTCTGTGAAGTAGCCATAACCTACATATTTAATTTAATGGATAATTGACAAAGAGATTAAAGCAATTATACATATCAAAACATGTAATGATGCTATTGAATTTGTTTACAATTCTTTGAATAGGAATTTAATCCTGTAAAATTGCCTTAAGAAATGAAATCAAGTATGCCATAAGATAGTGTTTCTTGACTGAGGGTGGGTGTTAAGAATTCTGGCTTCACACTCCTACCCTCTCTTGAAAAGGATTTCCTGGAGGTTTTTATCACTCTTTTCAAAAGTCCATAATGAACAAGAAAATATACAGATGAGTGGAAGGGATTTTAACTATTCAAAAGCTATACATGTACATAGCACTACCCACAGTGGGAAATGACCTTAGATGCCCTTTATTAATATCACTCTATTCAACTTTTCATAAGGAACCAGAAAATACATAAATTAGGGGTGGGGATTTCAATAGTTTGAAATTAACTTAGCACCACCCAGCCCTACCCTTCAGTGGGAAAGGACCTTAGGTGTCTTTGATTAGTGTCATTCTTTTCATTTTATCATTAGGAACCAGAAAATACTATACTTTAGGGGTGGGGATCTCAACAGTTTAAAAGTTATGACAAAGCCCTATATATGGTTTTATAGCACACTGCAAAGTGTTTAAGGAAAAATTGGTGATTTTTGTTTTTAAGACCCATCTTCCTGTCCCTTCCCCCAATAAATACACATGGATGTAAAAACTTTAATGGTGCAGGAACCTATCCTAAAATTTTGAACGAGATTGAATGATGCGTTTAACTTGTTTGGCAGTGCTGATAAAAATTTGATATATTTTTAACAATTTAATACATAGTAACTGAGAATTTATTAAGAACAAATTCTGTATGTGAGAAAGAGGTTAGTCACTTAATTAACGTGTAGTTCATTAACATTCAATCATTTTTGTTTAGTGCTTAACTTTATACATTAATTCAGATTACCCATTTTTATCGGGCGCTCATATATCTGATAAACTGAATAAGAAAGAAGAAGATTCTGTAAGAGTTATCTCTCTTTGTACGTATTGGACAGAAAGATGTTTGGTATTAAATTACGGAATTTACACGCACCGACCGCTGAGCCGTCGAGATAGAAAAAAATTTGATCATTTATCCATATCTACCAAGATAGCAGATTGTTGGTACCAAATTTCATCGAAACCCATCATACCGTTTCCGAGTTCTGCACCGGACAATTTTAAAGGAAACATAAAAAATTATAATAATAATAAGAAGAAGAAACAGAACGAAAACAATATGATTCCCCACCTTTGGGTGGGGAATCATAAATATATGTTGAAAATGTGAAAATAGACTTCATACAAATCATAAATCATTCAGATCCAGCAATTTGTGAAACCTTCACATGAATAAATAATGTTCTTATTACATATAACACTGTATATATATATGAATTCTAAAACAGCTCTAAGTGGTGCTAGAATGGATAGAATTTTTTTTTTTTTTTTTTTTTTTTTTTTTTTTTTTTTTTTTTTTTTTAGTGAACACAGGTTAATTTACTCAACACTATGTATGACAAAAAGACTAAAATTACTAAATGAAAAATGTAAACAATGATTTTAACAGATTTCTGCTTATTAAGGGTCCTGTTTTGGAGTCAGGGTAAGGATTACAGATACTGTATTGGTCATCTTGAGTCAGAATAAAGGCTAGAGCCACTGTATAGATCATCTTGAGTGAGGATAAAGACTAGAGCCACTGTATAGGTCATCTTGAGTCAGGATAAGGACTAGGGCCACTGTATAGATCATCTTCAGTGAGGATAAAGACTAGAGCCACTGAATAGGTTATCTTGAGTCAGGATAAGGACTAGAGCCACTGTATAGGTTAGTGTGAGTCAGGATAGGGGCTAGAGCCACTGTATAGATCCTCTTGAGTGAGGATAAAGACTAGAGCCACTGTATAGGTTATCTTGAGTCAGGATAAGGACTAGAGCCACTGTGTAGATCCTCTTGAGTGAGGATAAGGACTAGAGCCACTGTATAGGTTATCTTGAGTCAGGATAAAGACTAGAGCCACTGAATAGGTTAGTGTGAGTCAGGATAAGGACTAGGGCCACTGTGTAGATCCTCTTGAGTGAGGATAAGGATTAGAGCCACTGTATAGGTTATCTTGAGTCAGGATAAAGACTAGAGCCACTGAATAGGTTAGTGTGAGTCAGGATAAGGACTAGGGCCACTGTATAGGTCATCTTGAGTCAGGATAAGGACTAAGGCCACTGTATAGGTTATCTTGAGTCAGGATAAGGACTAGAGCCACTGTATAGGTTATCTTGAGTCAGGATAAAGACTAGAGCCACTGTTGAGTTAGTGTGAGTCAGGATAAGGACTAGGGCCACTGTATAGGTCATCTTGAGTCAGGATAAAGACTAGAGCCACTGTATAGGTTATCTTGAGTCAGGATAAGGACTAGAGCCACTGTATAGGTTAGTGTGAGTCAGGATAAGGACTAGAGCCACTGTATAGGTTATTTTGAGTGAGGGTAAGAGCTAGGACCACTGTATAGGTTATCTTGAGTCCAGATAAGGACTAGAGCTTCTGTATAGGCTATCTAGAGTGAGGATAAGGACTAGGGCCACTGTAAAGATCATCTTGAGTCCAAATAAGGACTAGAGCTACTGTATAGGCTATCTTAAGTGAGGATAAGGACTAGGGCCACTGTTTAGGTCATCTTGAGTAAGGACAAGGACTAAGACCACTGTATAGGTTATTTTGAGTGAGGATAAGGACAAAGGCCACTGTATAGGTAGTCTTGAGTCAGGATAAGGAATAGAGCCACTGTATAGGTCATCTTGAGTCAGGATAAGGAATAGGGCCACTGTATAGGTCATCTTGAGTAATGACAAGGGCTAGAGCCACTGTATAGGTTATCTTGGGTCAGGATAAGGACTAGAGCCACTGTATAGGTCATCTTGAGTGAGGACAAGGACTAGGGCCTGTATAGGACATCTTGAGTCCAGATAAGGCCTAGAGCTACTGTATAGGTCATCTTGGGTCAGGATAAGGACTAGGGCCACAGTATAGGTCATCTTGAGTCAGGATAAAGACTAGAGCCACTGTATAGGTTATCTTGAGTCAGGATAAGGACTAGAGCCACTGTATAGGTTAGTGTGAGTCAGGATAAGGACTAGAGCCACTGTATAGGTTATTTTGAGTGAGGGTAAGAGCTAGGACCACTGTATAGGTTATCTTGAGTCCAGATAAGGACTAGAGCTACTGTATAGGCTATCTAGAGTGAGGATAAGGACTAGGGCCACTGTAAAGATCATCTTGAGTCCAAATAAGGACTAGAGCTACTGTATAGGCTATCTTAAGTGAGGATAAGGACTAGGGTCACTGTTTATGTCATCTTGAGTAAGGACAAGGACTAAGACCACTGTATAGGTTATTTTGAGTGAGGATAAGGACAAAGGCCACTGTATAGGTAGTCTTGAATCAGGATAAGGAATAGAGCCACTGTATAGGTCATCTTGAGTCAGGATAAGGAATAGGGCCACTGTACAGGTCATCTTGAGTAATGACAAGGGCTAGAGCCACTGTATAGGTTATCTTGGGTCAGGATAAGGACTAGAGCCACTGTATAGGTCATCTTGAGTCAGGATAAGGACTAGAGCCACTGTATAGGTCATCTTGAGTGAGGACAAGGACTAGGGCCTGTCTAGGTCATCTTGAGTCCAGATAAGGACTAGAGCTACTGTATAGGTCATCTTGGGTCAGGATAAGGACTAGGGCCACTGTATAGGTCATCTTGAGTCCGGAAAAGGACTAGAGCTACTGTATAGGCTATCTTAAGTGAGGATAAGGACTAGGGTCACTGTTTATGTCATCTTGAGTGAGGACAAGGACTAAGGCCACTGTATAGGTTATCTTGAGTCAGGATAAGGACAAAGGCCACTGTATAGTTAGTCTTGAGTCAGGATAAGGAATAGGGTCACTGTATAGGTCATCTTGAGTGAGGATAAGACTAGAGCCACTGTATAGGTCATCTTGAGTCAGGATAAGGACAAGGGCTGCTATGTAGGTCATCTTGGGTCAGGATAAGGACTAGGCCACTGTAT
This sequence comes from Tegillarca granosa, assembly GCA_029721355.1. Classification (NCBI taxonomy): domain Eukaryota; kingdom Metazoa; phylum Mollusca; class Bivalvia; order Arcoida; family Arcidae; genus Tegillarca; species Tegillarca granosa. The sequence goes on along the minus strand of CM056597.1, from coordinate 52,527,176 downwards.
AGGTCATCTTGAGTCCGGATAAGGACTAGGGCCACTGTATAGTTCATCTTGATGAATAAAAATTAAGGGCAGACAATTATCACAGAAAGTTATATAACTTTTGTTTTGAAACAAGATATTTAAGTTAGAGGCTGTGGTTTGCTAACCTTTACCCATAACCTTATGATATAAAGATCAAAATTGTCATTAAAAATAACAATTTTCTGTTTATAGAGAGAACATTTATTGTTAATATCATGCACTAATTTAGATATGCCTTATATTATCAAGTACCTTAATCTTCATGATATTACTGCTTATAATATCCTGTAATCAGCCTGAGTATAAACCAGTGTCGAGTTATAATAAACAGATACATCTAGCTTAAAATTCCTATCTAAATCAACATGTATTCCATATGTTGAAATGTGAGAGAAATCATTATTTTACTAAAAAAAATTATTTATTTTTGCTATGCATGATTGACATACATGTATAATACAAATTTTTCTGTCGTTATAACAATTAGAATACATTGACAAATAGATTATGAAAATTAAAATTAACAAAATTTAAAATTCAACATTATAATATAATTTATTGTATCAAAATTAAGTATACAAATATAAATACATGATTGTATATCATAATGATTTAATGCTTTGCTTACCAGTATATAGATTTTCTTGAGCCCAATAATATACTTACAACATTTTTTCTTTCAACACATACAGTTTACTGGACACCGGTGAGGGGGTATGCTAAATTACGACACTTGTCTATTTCCAAAACCGAAATGTCATTCCTGGTTCCCACCCCAATTAGATAATGCTGTCATACATTCTGTAGCAGACTTTCATAACGAGTAAGAAAATGACTTTAAAAGTGGCATCGAAGCAATTAAACACTGCTGATAAAAGGGTTTAGATACTAAAAGAGGATTATGTTGAAAAAAATAATGAAATATGTCCACAAAAATTCAAACCTGTACATATGAGGCTCACAACATATCAATCAGTCCTTGTACCTCTAACATTCAAATATTCACCTTTCTCTCAATGAATTCAACAAATCAAGTCAAGTATTCTATTACTTTATATGTTCTACTGACAAATCTGACATCATATCCCTAGTGATTATGGGAGGATATCACCAAATTCAGACAGACATATTTTAACATGTGTAATATTCACTCCGAAACTGTTTCGAGATCCAGACAAACTTTTTCCAACATATCACATTTACATGGAATTATTAAAGTTTTGAACAAACATAACAAAAACATGTATAAAATATTTTATCAAAAATTGAGCAAACCAAGACTTTTAATTGCTTTAAACTGATCTGGTATCTCCATCAAAGATTGAAGTGCAAACGCTGCCTGTGGATTTCTGGCAGTACTCATAATTTTATGGAACTCTACAAACTGGAAATTATCAAATTTCCTTGCTGGTAATTTATCATCAAATTCTTCCATGACATACCACGGTCCATCTCCAACTCCTATCATTACAATAGATAATGGCCACCTTGATGCCTCGACTATTGCATTGATTGTTTCCCTTTCACTTGTTACCTGACCATCTGCTACAATCACCAATATATGATACTGAAATGAAGAATGTACATATTACTGAATCAGTTACGATAAACACACTTGAACCTTGCAACTCCCTGTAATTTCTCATAGATGAGCTTACAATATTTTTAATTATCTACTACCAAATAAATATTACTTATGAAACTCCTTACAGAAGAATGTATTTTACATTACTTTTTACTTTATTTTTGTATATAAACCAAACTATATGTGTTTTGCCTCAATTTCCTCAAAATAAAAAATAAATTCAGTAAAATAAAAAATATGATAGAAATTGTAAATAAAGCAATCAACTTCAAAAAATATTCAATTTACAAGTGTTCCAATAGAGGTAATAGCCAATAAAGCAATTACAATCAAACTTTGTCCCTTGAGTGAACCTGTACAATCATAGATAAAGAAATGCATTACTAGAATACAAATCATCTTTATCTGAAAATCATTTATGTGGTGTACCGTCATGTATTAAAATGTAAACTTACTGATTTAGTTTTCTTTACTATATCTATGGCTTGGTATATCAATGGAGCAAAGTTTGTTGGGCCACTAAGTTTAACATTTGGAGTTATCTGGTTGTAAGCATCTAGAACGTCATGGAAACCTCTACAGTATCCCTGTGAAACAAAACGAAAACAATTACCACGATATACAAATATATATCATCAGTTTCTCTCAATAATGGTGATCATTCCACCAACATTTACAATCATTCATTTTTTTTTATTAATGAACATAAACAAAAATGTAAGAGAGCAGATAATTGTGTTAAGTCAGCGATGTAATTTCCCCTTTCAATAATGGGTCGTGGACCTTGCGATTGAAAAAATGAGCAATATTTCTTTCAATTTTGGGGAAATCTAATACACAATTACATGGCAGAAATGTAAAATTTACTTTTCTGTACTTAACAGATTCAAATTATAAAACTTCAAAAAAGTATTTAACAAAAATATAGATTTTGAAACTTGAGAATTAGACCCAATTTCTGTTCGAATTCAGCATATCAGAAATGATGAAACACTTTGGGTTTGAAGGATAACACTAAGCCATGTGCACTTGGTCACTGTGACTTAATAAACATAAATGTAAAACATATACATGTGTATATGTATTATAGTAATTACCTCTGCTCTGAAGGAGAACACTGATCTGTCCTTAGTTGATGCATCACCGAATCCAAATGCTGGTATAATACCATCATCATCGAACGGCTCCAATGTCTCGCCAAGTATACAAATAACCTACACGTAAGTAAATAAACAAATATAAATTTATATCAATAATATTAACTTTATAAGTGTGTGTGTGTGTGTGTGTGTGTGTGTGTGTGTGTGTGTGTGTGTTCAAAAATGATTATCTCTTATAATTCTGATAACTGTTTATATCTTTTAGCTTTTAATTATTTATTTTCATTAAATATTAAATAATAAAATTATCTATTAATTAATCTCATATTTAAGATTTATCACTTATTTTATATATAAAATAAAATTACAATAAGTTATATATTTTGAGTAACTTCCAATTATTCATCACTCATAATTTTTTTGTGTTTATTATACAACTTAATGTCAGGTTGACCTATGTAGTTTTTTAATTGTGCATCATGATATTACATACACTGTAAAATCTATCATAAAGTTAATCATATTGTATAGTTTTTGAAAAATATTCTTCAAAATGTAATTAGTATTTAGACAATTTGATACTAGTGCACACATGACAGACAGACAGACAGACAGACAGATAGATAGATAGATAGATAGATAGATAGATAGATAGATAGATATGGATGGATGGATGACACAACACTTTTATCTTGGAGAAGGATGTCATTAAGTGTTTACGTCATACAGGAGGTCAAGAAAAATTTGTTTTATAAATATGATTACATCATATATATCATATGCTGGTATGGTAATCTACAGTAATACTGATTTTAAAATTAAATTCTTTCAAATGTTTACCTGTTGGTAAGGATTCATGAACCTGTTTTCTATTGCATGTAGACAATGACCACTGAAAGACCGCTGGCCTTGATATGCGTTACTAGCTGTGTAATCAATTCCTGTTAGAATTAAAATTTTTATTGATAAATGAAACAAATCATTTTGTTACCAGGAACTTGAAAATGAACAATGGCATGTCTACACGCAGGGTAGAAAATTGTTGGACAGGTTAATATCACAAAATTATATGAGTGAGTGGAATGAAAATTGTAAAACTTATATGTTTATTTTGTGCTTTTCTATAGTGTAAAAATATATTTGTTAGAGCTTTAAATAAACATAAAAAGTGGACGATAGATAGACATGTATAGGTACACATGTACTTGCAAACACTTCTAAATGTTAGACATTGAGTGATTATATTGATATCTTGAAACATTACAAAAATTTATCATTTGTCAAGAATTACACACAGAAAACAGCAAATTATATTCAGAATTTTGTTGCAGACATGAAAAAAAAAAAAAAACACATCAAGTGTCCATCACAAATATTTGCATAGGAAAGAATAAAGTAAGTCTGTTAAAACAGCAAAAGTATCTGCAAGCAAAATGCATCCACCATAAAACTGATTAGTGAAAAACTTAGAAAATTTCTGGTAATACAACACCTTTAAACCAATACTTATGTCTACAAAAGGAGGAAGTACATTTATGAATTAGTTTGATTATGATTATAGATAGTACCAAACCCCAGGTTATATGTTATAGATTATACAGTTATAACCTACTCTCTGATAGGGATTGACTGACTGTCCAGATAAATCCATATAATGGAGTGATCTACCCTGATATGTTGACATGCCTTGTTGTAAATTACTGGAAGTATAATCCACCCCTAATAAAACAAAATATAAATCTTTATATGATTTAAATACTCCACATATTGTTCCCGTCTTATTATTAGAGAAGTTTTTCTCTAGAGGCTAAAGTGTCCTTTTTTAAAAAAGAGACGTTTTCTTTTGAATATATATATATATATATATATATATATATATATATATATATATATATATATTACATTGATTACATTGTGTATGATTAAATTGTAGCAATTACAACTTAAAGGTATGATTCAAGTGTAAACCATTATTCAAGGTATTGCATGATCATTTAACTCTGATGCAAGTTCTTAACTGAAAAAAGCTCATAATGCCAGTAACAAAATATAATAACAGCTTCCAAATAAATCAAGTCAGTTTTTAAAAGAAAATAACTCATTAATTATAACATACAGGGGCCTCAGTGACTAAGTTGTCTAAAGTATGGGATCACAGAACCTCTCACGTCTAGGTTCCATTTCAGCAGATCTTAGTGTAACAAACCTTGTCAGTTCACTTGTTTTTTCTCCAGGTGCTCTGTATAACTTTTCCATACCTATAGGCCTTGATATAAGTAAAAGAAACTTTTCTGGGGCATTATACACCATTACTGCACCCAACTCAACTCTATAGTTAAATATGATTGAATAAATGCTGCATCAGCAATTTTTCAGGAATTCCAGTTGATACACAATTTTACTAATCTTGATTTAAGATTATTGTAAGTCCATAAAGTGCATAATACATACTACATGTGATTATTCAGTTTTACTGCTCTGGAACTAAAGTGTGATTGATAAGCAGTTTTATAATGCTAGCATACTAGTCATTAATGTTGTAGAAAAGTTAAAAAACCAAAAATTTGAAAATCTAAATATTCTTATATTCTAAATACACATTAATTAACTTTTAATACTTACCAAAAATAAGGTTACAAGATTCCAGTCCAGCTTGTCTTATTGCATTTCTCACATCTTCAAGTGAAGTAAATTTATCAGCTATTGAATCAAAACTGTTACAACCAAACAAATTAAAAATACTACAAGTACTAGACCCCTGTTGCTGCATTTTGGATAAATCTGGATAAAGTCTTTGAGAGTTTCCATTTCCTGATGAAGATGTTCCGGAGCTCCCTCCACCACAGAAATACCAAAGAGTGAAAACAACCACTCCAAATATGATTAAACTTATTAACTCCATTTTTTAAAATGTTATGTGCTAATGCTTTCAATTCTACAGTCTGTTTCAATTATATACTGTGTAAAACCAAACTGTTTATATGTTATCTGAAAATATACAAAACTACACGTAAAGCTTTACAAAATACACTTTAGTATAGAAAAAACAACAATAAATCCACTAGTTTCATTTTATTAATTGATTTTTTCTGGTCTCAAGCAAGGTAAAACACTCGTCTATATTTTATCCTAAACTTTTTCCCAAAACTTGAGAGAGATTTAACTTGACATTTAAAAATTGTCGTTAATTTGCGAAACTTTACTTAGCTTTACCTAGATAAAATATCTGTAGATTCTGTATCTATAAATGTACTAAAGATCAAAAATGAAAACTTAAAAATCATTCCACTGCAACCTGTGTTATGTTGAGTTATGTCCATATATATGTGTGCTTCCTATTAAACCGTTCAATATTTCTAATCTAAATTCTTTGATTTTTTGTGTTATATACTTTACAACACGTCACATAAATAAAATGATTCACTTTGTTTAAGAAAAAATCATGAAGATTGCAACAGATTTCTCAAAATCCTCCAATGTTTACATTTTGGTTCATATGATACTTAAATTTTGATTGTAATTTTATACATCTTTCAAACATTTTGCAGCAAATGATTTTTCTCTTTTCGGAACGTATTTCGTCTTTTCCCAATCTAATACAAAAATTTTAGAAGTGTTCCAACAGAGTGGTTTCTACAAGTGTCGTGTTGTTTTGTGAATGGTTGCAATATCGGCACAATGAGCGGGGATTCTGAAATCAAACAGAGAGAGTTAATGTACCGACTCATGATAAGGTGATTATTTCATCATAAACGGTTTTAAGACAGCCACGATTAAATATCAAAATGTCTAATATAAAAGCACGATATTTTCTTTCATGCTTTACAATAGAGTCCAATTTGGACAATTTTCTATAGGCCTAGTTTGGATAAAAGTTTCAATAAATTTCATTAAATTGTCACGTTACCTGAACCCCTATAAAAGGACCCATTTAGGCACGAATGATGCAATTACCGGTAAGCTAATTAAGCATATCTTAAGCTAAAACTAGACTAGCGTCTTAATTAAAACTTAATATAGTAAATTAAATAACTATATAAATAACTACCTGTGACATCACGTTACCTGAACCCCCTATAAAAAGGCCCATCTAGGCACAAATCACGGATTCGAACCTTAGGCCTTTCAATATGAGGATGTAAAAATGTGTAGGCTAACTGGCAAGATAAAGTGGCTTTCATTTATATGAGTGTTTCAAATTTATCTACATTTCTAAATGCAATATGATATAAACTCTATTGAGCCTTGTAAATCTTCTATACAATTATTGCATAAAGAGATACAGATTACATTTGCATTTGTATTTACAAGACAAATAGATTGGTTTAGAGACATGTCTTTTTGTTTTCAATTGGCAGATAATTTTACACTCAGCAGAAGTGAGTTGTAGAGAATGTAGCAAGTGCCCCCTTTTTTTCTCAAAGTACTGAAACTTATAAGAAAATTATTGTTCTGAATATGTATGATATGTTGAAGATAAACCTGCTAACTTAAAAACATTAATACTAGCCAATGCTATTATGTGCCTTGTATTTAGTGATGGTTATGTTGACCTTTAAAGTTTAACTCATAAATACGATATAACAAATAAGGTTATATATATGTATCCTGTATACACAGGTGGATCATATAGTCCATAATTATTGTGTAAACTTTAACAAACTACATGTTTTATTTGTAGCCAATTGTTTTATGATGGACATCAGGGCTTAGCAGTAAATTTATCCAACATAGTTAAAGCTCACCCAGCATGTCCACCAGCAGATAGACTTTTTAAAGTTCTTAAGTTTGGGTTAGAAGTAGAGGAAGGTAGGTTTAACCAGTTTATTATAACATTTGTAAATTACTTGAAAATTGATTGGCTATAGGTCAACTTTTGCAAAACCTGACTCGTAGAATCTTGAGATATCTAATATCAAAATGATTTTGACACTGTATTGGGTATATTTATGCATACATGAATTACATTTTCAATCATTACTGAGATTCAAGCCCATGCTCATTAGTACAGAATCATTTAGCATAGATTGACGGACAACCTAACTGAATGAGCTACACATCAAGTCATTTAAAAAACTTTCTCAGGTAATACATTAGGTAAACCTCAACCCAAACAAAAGTTTTAGTTTTTATATAAGAGAAAAATTGAATGAGTACTAAACATTGGTTGATAATCGATTATAATAGTTAAAAAAATACAAAACTCATTTTCATTTATTTGTTTTAGAATTATCTGGTCAGAAGAAATTAGGAACAGAAAATGTTGCTCCAGGCTCTGGAATTGATTTAGAATACGAAACTGATGGTAAATTTACAATTAAACACAAGTTTAAGATACAGTTGACATACATTGTGATGTCACCAGCAAAGGTTTCAGAATTTGTAACATTTGCTGTACAGCAATAACAAATGTAAAACGAGTTATTTTCAGTACTAATTGTACATGTAACATAAAACTGATATCATGTCAGAATATATTCACTTTTCTAACCTAAATAAATGTTTTATAGAAGCATTCCAACCTTTTTTCAGGTTTTGTTAAAATTTTATCAAGGATTGATTAGCTTTTTGGCTAAATTTTGATATTATCTTCTAGAGTTGCAGATCTTTATCCATCTAGCTTTGGTCTATATTTCCAGCATCATGCTATCTGAATCTCGCTGTCTTAAGTCTGTATCATAGGACAGCTTGCAGTTATTTACTTCCTAACTGTATAGTCGATCTATGATTAGTGTTGCCTCGGTCTTTATTTTATAACTTTTATATACTTCTGGATATGACAGTCCAAATTTATTGTTTATATTTTTTCTTGCATGTGTAATGATTTGTTTTCCAGTTCAGACAATATCACCAGAGGCTGCACAATATGAAACATGTTATGTTACAGCACATAAGGGACCTTGTAGAGCTGGAGCATTTCATAATGGAGGTAAATATGAACAAATAATTTCCATTAATATATGTCATGTATGTGATGTGACAAACAAAAACCATTTGTTTGATTGTTTGTTTTTTTTTTTTCTTTTCAAATTTTATTTTGATTTTTTCTCAAGCACAATTGAAGTATATATACTGCTTCTTTGCCTGGTGCTAAGCATTTAGAGGACAGACTGTTCACTGGTGTCAGAATAATTTGACTGGGGGAGTGGTTGCTGATTTCTGGCATACTGACTGTGAGCTAGCATGTTAAAGCCACCCTGAGTGTGTGCTAGTACAAGACAGATCATTAAACACATTGGTAAATCTCACGCATACACAAACCTGTTCTTCTATTCATCGTTAAAGATAAATAAAAGTGCTGTTATTGCAAAAAGTTTTAAAATTTTCTGTTGGTATGTGAAACAATATAACATACCCCCATCTTACTTCCAAATAAATTGTGAAGTCCATCTAAGTCTTAAAATAGTGTTTTACTTGCATGTTGATTAATAATATCTATTTTTCTACATGTTTAGGTATGAGGAATATAGAGCAATTTTTTTCATATCTGATATTATTTGAAGTACTAATTTCTCACCTCCAGACCTTGCATGATATCATTGTCAAAAGACGATAAATTATCAGGTGTGAGACATGATGTCATCTTGTTTATAATTTTTCCCCATTGTCATGTTTATAACTTAGTTAGACTTTGCAAACATGAATCTGACATCTTTGTAAATAAGATTAAGGATAAAATGGAAGAATTTTTTTTATTTGTAGGAAAGTTGATAGCAACAGGATCTGAAGATGCTTCCATTAAGGTATGTAGTATACATTATGTGTATAGCTTCATTAGTTTTGCTATATGTTTGTTAAGCCAAGGTTATCAGATCGTAATTTTTTTATCATTGTATTTTCCCTTCAAAACTCAATATTTTATATCTCCAAAATCCTCAGAAATTTAGTATTTTCCACTCAAAAATTACATGCTAATGGAAAGGTTTATTTTCTCCTTATTGATTTTAAGCATTTTATAAATAATTAAGAAAATTAACCAAAATGATAAAATGCATTTACCGGTAGCATTATTACTGATAAAAAAAAAATCATATGAGCACATGTCTGTAGAAGTTTTAAAGCTGCATTAAGTTTTCCAAAGAAAAAATTAAAACGGTGCTAATCTAATTAATGATGTTCCCAATGAACAATGTTACATCTTGTTCAATGATAAAAGCTCGAATAAATACAGAAATTACATTATTTACCCAGCGAGATGCAGCATTTGGGATCTAATATTAGAACATGGTTACGTCATCAAAACCTGGGTCATTTAAACACAACTTTCAAAACGGTGAAATACGATAAATTAAACACAGAAATTCGTTGAATTTGTCATTTGTGACTTAGTAAGGGATACATAACACCATTTCAAATACATCTGGATATTAATGAAGGACAATTAATGCAATCTGTCATGTTTCACCTTCGATTCTACGGTTTTCCGTACATCCGTGCGCATGCTCCAATCTCATAATTACCATCGTAAAACACTGACCAACCAGTCAGAGGATTCTGTTTATTTACAGCTAAAAGAAATGAAATTTTAGAAAATGAATGTCACGGATCGTGGTTAAAAGATATCTATTTTTAAAAAAATATATTTTTAGAAAATAAAAAAAATTGAGAAAATTGAAAAACTTAATGCAGCTTTAAATTGAAGACAGTAGTGGATATCATATTGAAAGACATTGTCATCATTTTAATTTTCTTTCCAATCTTTGACAATGGGTTAAATGATATCAGGTTGTGTTTAACCCATCCGGATGATTTTGTTTGATATCATTTATTCCATGTGATACATCATATCTTCTTTTGTTTATGAATTAATCAGTGTGTTAGTGGAATGTATTATGTATACCCTCCTCTGTAAAGGTTAGGGGGATAAGTGAGTGGGGTGGGGTGGTTGAGTTTGATTACTTTAAACTGTTGTCTGTTTATAGCTGTGCATTTTCTTCTTATTTTCTAAACTTTTACAGATTTTCTTCATACCAAAGAATTTAAGTACCTGTGATTTTCATTAATGATTTATTCTGAAATTATTGTCATTTTTCAAGATACATGTTGTATAATATTTTGTATATGTTTTTTTCATCAATTTTGTTGAAACTTTACAGCAATCTTATCTTTCATAGGAATTTGTGCATCTCCAATTTTTAATATGAAATTTTATTTACTTTAGAAGTCATGGCTCTTTTTCATTAAATGAGGATACTTCTCCAATTCAGTTACAGTTAAGTTTTTCTCAATTTCTGTTCATTTTTTACATCTATCTTTTCTATCATGAAAACCTTTGTACCTAAAAATTGTCATGAACTAATGGTTTATATCAGTTCTGAATTATATTTTTGCCTTTTTTAGATTTTGGATGTAGAAAGAATGTTGGCAAAGAGTGCAACCCCTGCCGAAATTATCGCCATGGAAACACCACAACAAGCAATGGAAAACCATCCAGTCATAAGAACATTATATGACCACTCAGGAGTAAGTTTGTTATGATATGCCCTGTAATTGTTAAGAAATTTTTCTGTATATAAAGGTTACCATGGTAATTAATTACAAATGTAAATGTTGATTGTTTTTAAGAATTTTCTACATGTATATTGATTGATTTGCACAATAACAATTTACTGTTGGTAACATGTCATCAACTACACTAGTCAGGCCATTAACTATAATGCTAGCAGTAGTGGAGTCTGAATATCCTCTGACCCTAACACACATTACGTCTGGTGGATCAGAACAATTTCCTATCAAAACCTGAAATTTTCCAATACCAACTGGTGTTGAAAGGTGTGTCTCTTCATTTTGTTTCCGACTTAAGTAATAGAGAAAGCATAGAAAAGTTACTAACTTCTATAGATGAATGATTTGTCTTCCAAAATATTTTATATTTCAAGATATCATTACCACTTGTTTGAGAATTGAGATCAATTTCTTTTGTGTTGATGTTCACCAATTTCTGTTTTCAAAAGAAGACCACATGACCTTTTCATTTTCAAATATTTTGGAATACAAACTTTTGAGATTTCTGTATGAGGTACAAAAGAACTCCAGTATTGGGAATGGTCACGAGATTCAGCCTCCAGTGTTAAAAGTTTTGGATACAATATAATTTTATTGACTAAATATGCATGAGATTTACACCACTCTTTGGATAGTTTTCAACCAGTATATCACTGCCTGTGCCACCCCTGTGAAAAGTTACTAGACTTTGATATAACAAAATAGTTTTGATTCTAATTTATAAATACAATTTTCTATTTCAGGAGGTGACATGTTTAGACTTTCATCCTCAGCACCAGATCTTAGCTTCAGGCAGTAGAGATTATAGTGTTAGATTCTTTGAGTTTTCTAAACCTTCTGTAAAGAAGGCATATAAAAGTATACAGGTAAGAATATTTCTAAGGATTGATTGTTTAATTAGTAGGTGGATTGATGGGTTGGTTGGTCCATCAGTTGGTTGGTTGTTTGATTGATGGATAGATGCATCAATGGATTGATTGATTGATTTATTGGTGGATGAATGGATGAGTGGATAGATGGATTGATTGATCAGTTTGTAGGTTGATCGATAGGTCAGTCAGTCGGTCAGTTGGTTGGTTGATTGATGGATAGATGAATCGTTGGATTTATTGATAAGATCAGTACCATTAGAATATATGTGGCTTAACATTAAAATCTAGATTACACAAGGGTTTGTATATACAATTTACTTCATATAAATTTATCTTATTGATTGTTACTTGCAAAATTAGGAATTTCAAAGCTCTTTATCAATTTTAATATATTGTTCAGTGTGAAAATTTTTTTAGAAGATATATACAATGTACATGTATATGCAATTATAATGTACCTGAAGTACTGTAGTTATTTAGTGTTAATATTATACACAATGTATTTTCATCTCTATCAGTTGGCAGCTTTTTACCATCAATACAGAGTCTGGTATCTATACAGTAAAACCTTATATATAATGCCACGTGATATTTTTGACACCAAGATTCTGGTTACAATAACTTGATGTTTATTTCTTGTATGTTTTTTTTAATTAGTCATCCTCAATTTATTGTCATATCTCTTTATTTTTTCGAATTTGGACAAAACATAAGGAAGCTGACTGACTGATATTGGAGAAATGCTTACAGTATATTCATGTAAATGTACTATTTGTCTATTTTCAAAATGTTGAAGAAATTACCTAGATTTCTCCTAATATTTAATCATATATAATATATTCATTACTTTTTTAATGAACATACGCATATATCTGTGTGAAGTCATTCTCTAGTGTTTACTGTTACTTCTGATTATCTGGTTATGGATGAGTTACATCCCTTTCTACTTTGATTTTGTAGGAAGCAGCGGAAGTAAGGTGTTTATCATTTCATCCTTCTGGAGATTATATTTTAGTCGGGACACAACATCCAACATGTATGTATCATAAGTAATTTTAAACCCTAAGAAGTATAGTAAATCTGTCTGTATAAGGAATTTATTATTAACTTTCATTTTGTACATACCACTTAAAACTTTAGCATGGTATAATCAACTTTTCAGATCATGTGTGAAACTTTAAATACAGGATTCCTTCAGGCCTTGTGTCATCCTGTAAGATTCACATTAAATTTTATTCAAGGTGAATATACTACAGGATATTAGTGATTCCAGGTGTTGGTGTGATAGTCAAAGCATCAGACTTTATCAATCACAGGTGAGAAAGGAGTGGAGTGTTTTACGCCCCAGTCAAGAATTTTTCACTTATTTCGAGACAGTCAGTTCAGGGATGGTGGAGGAAACCAGAGTAACCGAAGAAAACCACTGATCTTCAGCAAGCGAACTTACAAACTTTCTCACACAAGGATCTGTCCCGAGTGGATTCAAACCCAGGTGGTGAGAGGCACTGTGTTCCGTAAGCGTGCGCTTTAGACCACTCGGCCACCGAGGCCCCCACATGTGAGAAAGGGTGTTTCCTTGATACATACTTTTACTGGTTGTCCCAGTGCCATTACAATGGGCCAAGTTGTATGTAACATTGCAGACAGATGTACTTACATTCAAAATGGGACCATAAGTGTGCACTAGTGCCAAGCAAACTAGAATCACCAACACAAAAACTTAGGCAACAGATGAACTTAAGTTATACATTTGTACTTGTGATTAATGATAAAAAATTTTCCCAGTGAATTAGATGTAAAATTGCTGATGTGACATTAAACAACAGTCAACAAAGCGCTCAATAATATAAAGAACCCTTATTGGATCAATACATTCCAATACAAACAGTTTCAAAATAAATACAGTCAAACCTGCCTTAAAGCCACCTCTCTATAAGGGCCACCTGCTTATAAAGGCCAATAAAATTCTATCCCAGCTGTTCTTTATTCATATTGATTGAACTTGTATAATGGCCACTTGTCCATAAAGGCCACTCGTACTGATTCCCATGGGTGGCCTTTATAGACAGGTTTGACTGTAACAACATACACATTTTGTATTGATTACAGTGCGGTTATATGATGTCAATACCTTCCAGTGTTTTGTTGGTAGAGATCCAAGTCATCAACACACAGCGCCAATTACAGGGGTAAGTGGATGATCTGTCTTCAGTTGAAAATTTTTATCCAGGGTAAATTTCAGAAGTTTACAATATTAAGTAGACTGCAAACAGTATCAACAGTGAAAGGAGATGTATGTATACATGTATTGACTTTGGACTTGGTTTTCCTCTGAGTTATGGCCCTTTGAAGTTTTCAGTGAAAAAGTGCTTGTGCATAGTAAATCTACTTAACTTTTATCAAAACTATTTAAAAAAATTTGATGTATCAACAGGTATAGAAAATAGGCTTATTATTGAACATAATTTTAAAGCACAAAAAATGTACTGGCAGATGATCCTAATTCACTGAATTAGCTTGTTGATAGGAGAAGTGATAAATATTTAATTTTTTTTTTTTTTTTTTTTTTTTTTTTTTTTTTTTGCAGTATGATTGAATTAAGTTGATAAACATGTGCATGCTAAAAACAAACTCAAAAAGTAACAACCATTCAAATGTTATGGCATTAATAGATGTTTAGTTCAACATGTACAGACTTAAGTTCTAACTGCTGGACTTAAACATAGATTTTGAAGTTTTAAGAGGATATGTTTTTATTTTATTTTAGTGTAAATGGAGTCCTAATGCTAACTTATTTGTTACGAGTTCTAAAGATGGTGATATAAAGATATGGGATGGTATAAGTAACTTATGTATTAATACTTTTAAAAAAGCTCATGATGGAAGTGAAGTGTGTTCTGTGACCTTCTCTAGGAATTCTAAGGTATAGTATAGAAAAGATAATGCTGTTCATTAGGGTGGATTGGAATGGATTAATAGTGTTTTATACCCAGTCAAATTGTTTCTCTTATATAGTATTGTTTTGCAGTGATTGGTAAGGGCACCCTTCAGGCCACTTGGTTATTAAGACCCCATCATTATATAGTGGTATTTCAATGCCAGAAATTGAAAAGTACTATCTATAAATAACTATTAACTTACTACATTGTGTAATGTCCCGACTTTTATCCACTTGGACAAATGTCAGTTGTAGTTGCATATTTCTGTTTTTTGGTTTTTTTTTTTTTTTTTTTAATTATTATTATTATTTTATTTGTTACTGAATATTTGATATTTAAATTTGATAATTTCATTATGTGTAAAGCATCACACAAAATTAGAAACGTGTATAAGTATTTATGGATAACATTGAAGGTTTACTGAATGAAACAAAATTGTATGGAGTCAAATATGTTTATGGATACTAAGCAAAAGGATGAAAAAACTATAGACAGTTTTTGTGTGTTTTGACTTTTCTTTATTATTTCCCTGTAGTTTACTAAGAATACTAGGCAAACTGTAAAGTAACTTTTTTTTTTTGTGGGATAGGGAAAAATCATGTAATTTATGAAAATTTTAATTACAAGCCCAAACAGGTTTAATTTTTACAAAACTCAATTGAGCTGAATTTTCTTCAAACAAAATTAGTTTGAAAGTGCTATGCTATGAAATATTTATGACACAAATATCAATGATTCTACAGTAAATACTGAAATTTTATGCTTTAAATTTAGAATTTATATCATATAATGTGTAAAAATAAAAATTATACTTTTATTTCTTGTTTCTAGTATGTTTTATCAAGTGGTAAAGATTCTTTAGTAAAACTTTGGGAGTTATCAACAAATCGATGCTTGATTGTATACACTGGTGCCGGGGCAACAGGGAAACAAGAACACAGAACTCAAGCTGTATTCAACCACACAGAGGATTACGGTTTGTCTCATATTTATTATTTTTGGAAGAAAAAGCCCAAACTTCTTCTATATGAACAATAGAACACAGAAACTACATGTTTGACGGATTAATCAAACCAATTATGACAAATATCAGTTCTTGTAAACAAAGAAGATTAATAACATATTATTATTTTTAAATATACTTTATTCAGTAAATAAACTACTGTGAATGAAACAAAAGTATAAATCATAACAACAATGTAAAAAAAAAAAATGTTGTAACATGTCAAAACTAGAGTTGGATTTCAAAAGTGTTGTGTTATCCATATGTATCCAAGTAAAATATGATTTTCTTGCCCAATTTTGAGAAGAATTTGTTTTTATAATTAGTGTTGTTAATTATGGCCTGACCCTAGTTTCACAAACTTTCATTCAATTGAGCGTACACTCAACCCAAATTTGGGAATATTTCAATGTCAATTTTTAAGATATGACACAGTTAAAATTGAATATCTAATATTTAATTTAAATTGTTTAATGTAAATTTGATGGAAAAAAAAAACAAAACATTGTCTCATAGAACTTAATTTTTGTTTAAATATTGATATGAGAAAAAATGTGAATATTTGAGTCAAGTATACACTCAATTGAGCGAATGATTGTGAAACTGGAGCCTTAAGTTTATGATTAAATTACTAGAAAGAAAATATATCTGGAGGTTGATACTGGAAAAAGTTTTGCATAAATCTAGAAATTTTATTATTGTGATCCCCAACTTTTTTCTAAGTTTAAAAAATATTTGCATTGCTGTTATTTAACAGAGAATATTTACAATTGTACTGAATTCTCTTCAGTAAACCTTTTGAGAGCAACTAGATATTTCCCAATAACTTTGGTTTGGCACGTGCAACCTTTAACCCATGACGTCAGGACCTGTATCACTGCCGTATGAATACGTAAAAAAAAGTTCTACTACAACATTGTTTCCAAACAAAACCTTGAGTGGTGATCAGCGGATCGCTATTTTTTTGTTGCGTTTTTTTTTTTTTTTGGATTAGAATTTTTTTCAGAAATTAAATAATATTTAGTGATAAATGCAAAGGATCAATCTGTGTTTGTGTTTTTTTTATACAAAAACGAACATGCCGGTATTTTTTTGTAATAAAATTCATTACTAAGGAAACCTCGCATTTTATTGTAGAAATTTTAAAAGATTGTAAATATAAGGATTGAACTTTGATTGTACTGAATTTATTGGGTGATAACTTCAGTTGGTCACGTGCAAATTGAATGAATGGCAAAGCTATTCATGAAAAAATTTGCGCGTGACCAACTGAAGTTAACACCCAATAAATTCAGTACAATCAAAGTTCAATCCTTAAATAAAATTCTGAAAAATAATACTATCTGAACATAAAAATTATAGATCTCTAGAAATTTAACCGTAATTTTCGCTTTCTTTTGCAGTTTTATTCCCAGATGAAAAAACTACAAGTTTATGTTGTTGGGATTCCAGAAATGCAGAAAGACAAAGATTACTGTCCTTAGGTCAGTATATTAATACCTGATAATAACTTAAGATTGTTTTTATGTTTTGCTTCAGTCCATATACTACTTTGGGGATGGCTACCCTGTCCATAAACTGTCATATGGCCTGCAATGCCCATAAACTGTTTGTTATATTATATACCCTCAAAGAGAAGCTACATACTGTATATTCTCTTTATACTTTCACAATGACCAACTATGACTGACAAAATTCAACATTTTACCTAAGTATCACTTTAACAATTTAAAATTGTAAAGTAGATATGAAAAAAAGGAAAAACACGTATTTCCATAACATTTTAATGAATAATTAATTCCAGTATTAAAGTCCTCAGAAACAACACAAAATATATTAACAATAAGAGAGAAAAATCAAAAGTGTAAATTATAACATGGACAATGATACAAAAATAATATACTGGAGCACCAGTCTGTTTACACTTATATTGGAATGGAATACTCCAGTTGATTTCTATTAAAATAAACACTTATATTGGAATGGAACATTCCAGTTGATTTCTATTAAAATAAAATCATAGGTATAAAATATTTTAAGTTAAAAAGATAATGTGAAATTGACGGCCAAATATTATTGGTAACTCAATAATTATACAGTACAGATTGTTAACATCAAACTCTAATATCACAAACTACATGAGGATATTACACTCTATTTAAACTGGATTTTTTTCTATACTTCTGCAATCATTTTTAGAAAAAATCAAGAGAAGTTGTTTTTTTTTTCCAGAAGTAAACAAAATTATACTTTTAAAATAGATTTTGCTCACCTTTTCATTGTAACTACAGAATGTAAATGTGCTCAATTTTATTATTGTTTTTATAAAATCTCTTGTTTTATGTATATTTCAAATATTTATTTCTTCAGGTCATAACGGCGCAGTTAGATACATAGCACATGCACCGACAGGACCAGCGTTTATAACATGTAGTGAGGATTTCCGAGCAAGATTCTGGTACAGAAAGGCGGATTCTGATTGAATAAAATATTTGATATCTACCGTTTGTGTTCAAGTATTTGTACAGGACATCTAAAATAGACTTTGTATTGAAAATATAGAGTTAATGTTCTTGACAAGGTGTTTGGTGTAGAAATGTTATATTGTGCTTCGTGATGTGTATAGTACACAGGCAGAAATAATTGTTTTAGAATGAAATGACACGTCTGTTCTATTGATATGTGGAAAATTTTAATCTTTTAATGTATTGAATGTTAATGTTGATAACAAAAAACGTACTAAACCCAGACCTGCCAACCCTTACGATTTTTCCGTAATTCTTACTGATTTTTTACCCATTTTACGATTTTACGGATAGGTTTAAAATCTTACGATTTGAAGTAAAATCCGGATTTTGGTTCATGTCCTATCCATTTTCTACTAAGTTTTTACACTTGTCATCAAAACGTTTGAAATTGATCTATTTAAACATTGAAACTAAGCAAGCATCTAAGTGTATGTAACATCTTAACTGCGTTTGTAAGTAATGATTTCAAGTGCAGTCGAAATTTAAGCGTCTATTGGGAGGTAATAGAATCACATGTTGTGACAGTTCAACTTGATTATAATGAACCGCAAACATAAGGGGGATTTAACAGCTGATCAAGATGAACAACCGTCTTCATCAAAGCGCCAATACCTCCAGAAACGTAGCAGTTAGCAGCAGTTATTGAGTAAAAAAATCTTACGGAAAAAAATCCAAAAATGGCCCAGTCTTACTGAAAAATTTACTGACTTTACTGATAGACTTCTAATGGGGTTGGCAGGTCTGTAAACCGTTTGTGAATGTGTTTGAAAAAAAATTGGGCAAAATTTTAAATAACCGTAAAAATTTAATGATAATTAATGAAAAATATTATTCAGTTTCCATACCAAAAGTGTACTCAGATTGTTAATGTGTTCAAAACAAGTATTTCAAAACCAGGTTTGTAGAAAGGTAATAACTTAACTCAGTATTAACAGTATATAAAAAACAATGGAATTTAAGACCTGAAAATTTTAAGCAGTTAACATTCGAAGTTAATGTATTTGATTAAAACTTGGAATGGAAGTGCAAAATTTTTAATTCTGTTTTGTTAAGAATTTGTTAAGACATTTTGTTATATACAAAAAAAATGACATAGAAAGTTTTACACAATTTTCCTTAACACTAGTGATGATGTCATATGATAATTTAAGTTGAATTGATTTTTGACATTCATTTCATTTTCCATCTTACATACACGTATAATAAATATTTCATTTCCATTTATTTTAGACTATCTGACTTATTTAAACACAGTATCCTTCCAAAAAGTTGAATGTAACAATAAAGGACTAAAATAAGTCTTTGTTGCCATGAAGTCACAACAATGTTCAGGCAAAATCTTTGACCTGGCATTGTGATCCTGAACTTTGATCACAACCCCCCCCCCCTTTACATTTCGTATGTCTGGTCAATTGTTAATTAAGATTTGTGCAAAGTTTGTTCAATGCATCCATGGATGTGGAAGTTATGGAGTGGACACAATATGTGAATGGACAATCGGCTAGAAAGATGGACGGTCATTTATTATGACACCCTCTTACTTTCGTTTAACTGGATCTAAATTTATACAGGAATAAGTAAAGAAACTTGGCAGTTTTATGAGGAAACGGATGTTATTGAAGTACGTCTGTATCATTAATTCTTATATGTGATCCATGTTACAAATATTATAATGATCATTATAAGTTATTTAAAGTGATTTTTATCTCTGCTGTTAGTCGTTAGTTGAAGGTTTACAACACATTTCATGTTCTATTTTGTGTCCTTGTTTACTTTGATCCAGTTTTTGTTGTAACAAACCAAGATTAAAAATTACAGAACAAAAACTTAAAGTTGCAATCATAATAAAACTCCATCTAAAACATATAAGTCCGTAACAGTCCGTCTCGCCTTCGATCCCAATACTACTGTCATACATCCAACCAAATAACTGTTGGATAAGTAGACCACCAAAAGCATTACCCAACATGATGCTACCCCAGTTTCTTCCAAAATACTGCATTCCATAAAATTCACTTATCATAGTTGGTGTTAAACACCAAAGAGCGCCATTTGCAAATCCCACGACGAGCAGAATTATCAACAGAATAACAAAATTGTCGGAGAAGAATACAGCGATTACTAAAGCTATTGTCTGACCAACATTAAATGCTAGTAGTATTGAAGCTCTGGGTAGTCGATGTACCAACATATCGGACATGAACCCAGCAAAGAACTTTGAAAATACGCCTGCAATAGGGTTTATAGTTGTAAATAAAGTCGTGTATTCCTCAATACGATACGATTTTAGATATGTCCCAATATTATTTTGAAACATCAGTTGAAGTCCAGCACAAAATATGTATGCCCAAAATATATAGTGGAAATCAAAGCGCTTTATCATTTTCAAACCGGTTATCTGTTTCGGTTCTTCCTTCATTTGTTGTAATGAAGGGTTTGATGACGAGAGGGAGTCTCCACCAATAATGGTGTTTTCTTCGAAGTCTACAGAATCATAGGAAATCGGATGAAGAAATATAATACCAAGTAATCCAGTTACAGCAAAGCTGATAGCAGACATTAAGTAAAATCCGCCTAAATTCTGATTTTGTTCGTCTGTATCATGACCATTTATAAATATTTCACCATAAAGAAGAGCAAATAGTGCTGGTCCGGCACTGAACGAGGCATCCATGAGACCGACGACTTTCCCTCTGTGTTTGGGATGAAAGTTGTTCATATTTGTAGTAAGACAAGCCATGTACATGAATACAGCCCCAAAACCTGTAATATAAAAATGATTTTTAAATCTTTTTCTTTTTGACATTTATAGAACACCCATAAAATATTAACAACACATAGCAGTGTTTTAAAATATATTATATTAATTATAGATACCAATTGTATAAGTTGACCTGTTTTAGAGTGGACCTTGATCACATGGTTTACGATCAAAGTAAAAAATTGACACAGAATAACAAGCATAAATACAGCAGACAAGACTACAAAAAGATTCATTACACTCAGTGTATTTTAAACCTACAACTATACCGGGATAAATTGTAATTTTATAACTACAACCATACCGGGATAAATTGTAATTTTATAACTACAACTTTACCGGGATAAATTGTAATTTTAATTGTTGACATTTCAGTCTTACCTGATATGAAGAAATAAATATCTTGTAGCCACACTTTAGGATGATAAAACTCTTCTAAGAGTGTTGTACTCCACGATAACATAAAACCAAGTCCTGCAATCAGGAGGGCAGCCAAGGAAGTCCATCTGGCGCCAAGACGTTCACACATAAATCCCGCGGGAAATCCAAGTGATATACCAAAGTTGGACATTGCTGATATAACCTCCACTAAATAAATAAATAAAAATGTAAAATATCAAAAATTGAAATTTTAAAATCAATTATTTTCGCGGTGACTAATTTTCGTGTTTTAACAATATTGTGGTATGATATATTCATTATTTGTTCATGTAGTTACTAATTCCAGATGAGATTACTTTCCACAACGAGTGGGTGAGTGGGCTTATGGAATTTTCCGCCGTAGTCCAGATTCTACTTTTAGAAAAGCAAACTGAAACTTTCGGAGCAGTGAGAGACGTTTGGTCCATAACCTTGCGCCACTCGTCTACCGGGTCCCCCTTATTCCAATTGGTTTGCTTAAACATGCTTTTTATGATATAAGTTTATTTGCAGGACTAGTGTGCTTATTGAAAACAAGATTTTTGTCGTGAGTAGGTCTAATTAATTTTACCAGTGGACAAAGATTACACGTAATGTGTCAAGTACAACAGTTATCTCATTTACTGACACTTCTGTGTCACATTTCAGATAAAAATTATATTTTACATCTACGAGAATAAAATCCGTAATAACATTAACATTATAATCAATTAAGCACACTTTGACAATCACAAATCTGTAGAAAAATAGCCCGCAAAAAATAAATGAATAAAAATAAAAATAACTATTTAACACTTCATGTACGTTTTATGTAATTTTCCGTATTCAGGTCATAATGCATTTTTTATCATTTTATCGTAAATTCATTAAAAAAAAAACGCATTATGACAGTATTATCTTCAGTGGCCACGGGTCAATCAAATATATCTTAATGGGCACAAAGTCTCCACAACCATTCCTGAAATATCCAACTTGATATAAATGAAATTAAGGAAAAAATCTTAATTTGGGCTTGAAACGTCATTCATCCTTTCGTCATTCCATTATTTCGCCTCCAAAAATTAGGATGGGGTATTATGACAAGTCTATATGGCTGTTTGACGTTCATTATTGCGAGAGAGAGAGAGAGAGAGAGAGAGAGAGAGAGAGAGAGAGAGAGAGATGTATAAATGTATATTATATATATCATTTATGATTTAAGCATCTTTGTAGGCACCGAACAGAATGTGCTTGCGCATTTTCGTGGATACTATAAATAACACATACTTCAATTGTATCTGAAGGCCTTGGTGGCCAAGTAGTTTTACGGATTCTCGTCGCCTAGGTTCGAATACCACTCGTAGGGTGTGTGAGGTAATTTGTCAGTTCGCTTGCCTACAATCGATGGTCTTCTACTGGCACTCCGGTTTTTCCACCATCCCAGAACTGACCGCCTCTTCATAAGTGAAAGAATCTTGACTGTTTCGTAAAACATTATTAATCTAATCTAATTCAATATGTACAGACTCGACGTTATCTAAAACAGGGAATTAAATCTAGACGGAAGACAGAGCATTTTACTCTGCCATTTTGACTATAACTTATAGAGTTTTACCTTCAGATTGTGTATAGTTGAAATGCTTCTTGACTGCATTAGAATAAACTCCAAAACAATATATAGAGCCTGCCACGCCCATACCAACACCTCCCACAATTAGGGCTAGAATCCGCGGAACATCCTTGATGAACTTCCCCATTTTATAGCTTTAACAAAGTAAAAATATTTGACAAGATTTAAAACCTCAGTATCATAGTATCATAGCTAAATCTGTCTCTGTATTACTAAATATAGGTTATCACGTATCCGTTATCACTTTTACACATAACGTCACCCATAATCAATGTCCAAGATAAAAGTTTTATTTAAAACAAAAATTAACGCCCGTGTACATGGATCATTAATGATCTGAACGGATAATAATAATAATAATTATTATTATTATTATTATTATTATTATAACAATTTTGTATCTAACTGGAGTGCATAACGTAAAAACGTGCAGGAAGGCACGTTTGTTTGTTTGTTTGTTTGTTTTTTTTGTTTTTTTTTGTAAACATTAATTTCCGAGACTGATTAAATTCCAAGTACATGTATAAAAATTAATCCACTGAATTGATCAAGGTTCAAGTGCTCACATCAAATACGAGTTTGACTAAAGTTCAAGTGTTAATATTTATCCTCGAAATCGATAGAGTTTCAAGTGTAATTGTTGGAAATGGTAAAACATCAAGTAAGGTGTTTGTTTATCGTAAACAATATTACGGCTTTGCTTATTTTATGCTACCAAAAAATATAACTTTGTAATCCTTTCCGAAAAAACATCGAAATTACGAATCTAAATCGGCATTTTAGAACGTTCGACGCAAAAGTTTTTGTTGTAAAAATTGAAAAGAAAGGAATTTTCACATTTCTTCTGATACCAGTGTTAGTGAAAGCTAAGATATAACTTTGTGGAAAAATTCGTGCAGTTTTATACCGTGACATAAACAGCAACTTCATAAATACGACCTATATTATGACCTCTTTACGTAATTTTCGTAATTTCAGACTTGTACGCTTTTATCCTTTCTAGACCTGGCGGCAAGAACGCATTTAAAAAAGTACCTCATTTCTGCATTTTTGGACAGTAAGGTAAGTACTTCTGACGGATCAACCACAGGCATATCGGCAGCTTGTTTATATCACGCAACAAAACCTGAAAAAAATTACAAGATAGATATATCGTATATAAAACTGTAAGCACAAAATGCGAGATATATAGTTTCGTATCTTAATACAAGATTTCTTGAGTAAAGTACCTAAGCTTCCAGTCAACAAACTTAGTACATGTATAACCGTAAACAATACAAATACAAACAACAAACTTAGTACATGTATTACCGTTAACAATACAATTACAAACAACAAACTTAGTACATGTATTACCGTAAACAATACAAATACAAACAACAAACTTAGTACATGTATTACCGTTAACAATACAATTACAAACAACAAACTTAGTACATGTATTACCGTAAACAATACAATTACAAACAACAAACTTAGTACATGTATAACCGTAAACAATACAAATACAAACAACAAACTTAGTACATGTATTACCGTAAACAATACAAATACAAACAACAAACTTAGTACATGTTTTAACCGTAAACAATACAATTACAAACAACAAACTTAGTACATGTATTACCGTAAACAATACAATTACAAACAACAAACTTACTACATGTATTACCGTAAACAATACAATTACAAACAACAAACTTAGTACATGTATTACCGTAAACAATACAATTACAAACAACAAACTTAGAACATGTATTACCGTAAAGAGTACAATTACAAACAACAAACTTAGTTCATGTATTACCGTAAACAATACAATTACAAACAACAAACTTAGTACATGTATTACCGTAAACAATACAATTACAAACAACAAACTTAGTACATGTATTACCGTAAACAATACAATTACAAACAACAAACTAGTACATGTATTACCGTAAACAATACAATTACAAACAACAAACTTACTACATGTATTACCGTACACAATACAATTACAAACAAAAAACTTGGTACATGTATTACCGTAAACAATACAATTACAAACAACAAACTAGTACATGTATTACCGTAAACAATACAATTACAAACAAAAAACTTAGTACATGTATTACCGTAAACAATACAATTACAAACAAAAAACTTAGTACATGTATTTCCGTAAACAATACAATAACAAACAACAAACTTAGTACATGTACATGTATTACCGTAAACAATACAATTACAAACAAAAACTTAGTTTTTACATTTTGCGCGAAAAGGCATAACGATTCACGTTCGAGAATCAGTTTTACAAATTAATAAATGAACAAAATCATACATAACGTTATCAAATTTGGGGGAAAAACAACCTTTTTCTAAAATTATTGAATTTGACGGAAAACATTGTATCTTCGCCTTCGCGTTCCTTAGAGAAAATGCCCAAAAAAATTACTTTATAAGTACATGCAACAACCTTTTTCGAAGCATTTAAAAAAAATCAGGAAATTAACAACCTTATTTACAACGAATCTTTGGGTTTATAATATATATATATATATATATATATATATATATATATATATATATATATATATGTGTGTGTATCTTGTTACGGTGAGGTAAGCTATACTATCAAATTATCTTCTTTTTTTTTATTGAAATTGTTGAAATGTTAAAATATTTTAACTAAAAAGTGTAAAGTATTTCTATCAAAATGAAATTAATGAATATTCTTAAAAAAGCAAAATACAAAAAGAAAAAACATTTTTTTAATTATTTATAAATAAATAAATAAATAAATATCAAAGAATAGGTCTCGAAAATATTTTTGATATTAAGTGATTAAAAATGAATGATTAATTTTGGCATAAAATCATGAATGACGTCAGAACTAGAGTGAAAAATGAATGGGTAAAAAGGTTACATTTGGATGACCCTACATCGATTTATAGTTCTTAATATGATGCAAAAGAAATCTACGAACAGCTTCAGTTTGACGATAATTTGAGATGAATTGACGTTAAAACTAAAGTTCAAGACCTCCAACGAATAGACTATAACAGCAGACGGGAGGGGTTTATAGATTGGAACATTTTTATTAAATTACAAATGAACGTCATAGAAGACTGGACAAGACGTGTTTAACCTTCTAAAGACTCCATTGTTTTACCTATAGGTCAACTGTCGACGTCAATCTGTCAATCTGTCACCTTGGTGCAGCCCTGGTCACGTGGTCAGCTGGACACTTGAAACTCCGTCGCACTTTCTTGTACAGTCTTTCAGTAAAAATGGCCGTGGACGTTGCATTTCTGTTGAATGGAGTTTTTCTTGTTTTGTGTTTATCGTTTGGCTCTGTGTATACTTTTATGGATGGGGCCCCACATGATATGTGTGTTTTTGATAGAGCAAATGCCTTCCACACAGTTCCTTTGAATATTACACACGTTGGACAATATCAACCACAAGAAGCCACAACAAATCCTTACACATTACATGTAGAATCAACAACGTACTGGAATGCAACCGCACGGCCAAAACAACTTAAGTCACATGGTGTCAAAGGTAGGTAGTTCCAAGTCAAACCTTAGCGTTACTTTACGTTGGTTGTTTTGTAAATGTGCTTAGCGAAATTTTTTCAAGAAGATTTTTCATGGTAAAAATTGGAATAAAAGTAGTTTTTTTCAAAATTATTGATATATTACAAGCAGTAGTAGTAGTAGTTATTAGTAGTAGTATCTAAGTCAAACCAGACGATAGAATTAGGAGAAACGTTAAAACAAAACCAATGTAAATTTATTGAGGCAGACTTCGTAAATATTAAAGAAATGATTTTATATGTTAATGTATACGTACTCGTAAAATATCAATCTCGGAAGTGTTTTTACGCAAAACTAAATTTTAAAACCAAATAATATAAAAAAGAAGAAGAAATGGAAGTTTGAAAAATTTACTCAAACGTAGGTGGTTCTTTCATTTTGAATGGACTGATTTATATTCTATTTGATATAGATTAATAAAGAAAGATGTAGTTATACGTGAACTTTTGAATGGTAGTGATTTTGCACGTTTTTAATGTGCAATAAATATATAACTTAATATTCACAAATAACCTTATATACTAAATTTCTCGTTCGCAAACACAAAACGATACAATACTCCTAGATATTATGAAAGCAAATTTGGTTGTGTAAAGTACACCTATTTCATCGAGTCACAGAAGATAGCGGGCAAATTTATTTTTTATGATTTACCAAATAACCCACTAAATGTCTGGATTATCTAAAATATTAAATTCAAGAAAATTACTTTTAAAATTATTGTCGCATTATGACCCCCTCGTTGCCAAAAAACATTATTCGGATTTATAACCAATGATCCCAATTTCTATCGTATCCATTTAATTTACTATAACTTTTCTGAGAACAGTGCATTAATTTTGTTTGGTATCTGCTGATCTAGCCAAATATAATCAATTCTTTTAAACTAAAACAATATAGAAAAATAGTTCCTACAGTCAAATTTTTTTAGCTTATACGCATGACAAAAACAGGGTGTCGAAACTGGTTCTCGTAGAGACCTGGACGAAATATATACAAAAACATAATTCAGATGATAATAACGCTTTGTAATTTTGTAGGCGTTTGTAACTTAAAACCAAACTTGTTTCGAATTAAAACATCGACTCAAAACCTACATTTGTGCAAATAATGATGTAGGGTTTTTTCATAATCTTTAAATCATATATATATAAACGCCCGTGTGATTTGAAAATAAAATAATGAAAATTATATAAAATATAATATAATGAAACATTAACTGCAGTGGAGAACCGATCGTTGTTAAAAGTCAAATTACAACATGCCAAGAGACAACAAATGAAGTCAATTGATGCCTTATTTGAAATTTCTAATTAATTACAAGCACATGCCAGTTATCTTCGACAAATATGCTTTTATAACAACTAACACTTTACGTGTTTCATGATGAACTTCTGTATTCTGTGTGCTGCTCGATTTGGTATTTCCTCATCTATCGCATACAACATGTAATTTTCCAGCAGTTCCAGCATACAGCCCATGATTTCAAACATGTCCGACTATTCTACCTACTTGTGTTATCAATAACAAAATACTAAACACATATCTATATAAACAACATCCTGAAAATAAATTCAAAACTTTGATAACTGATTATTATTGGAAATATTTGACTTTCTCACCACTTATAATATTTCCCATGTTTCATATACTAAATGCATTTTTATTTAAGTCACAATTATACAAAAACATTCTGCATTTGAAGTACAGTTTTTTATTGGTACTACTAAAACCCAGGGAAGAAAAACTTTAACAAGCGAATATTTGTTGTAATTGAGATACATATTATTGATTATTTTCTTGTTCGGATTGTTTTTCTTGGTTGTGATGTCTTTTTCTGTCATTGACTTGTATCGTGTTTTGGTTGTGATGTCTGTTTCTGTCATTGACTTGTATCGTGTTTTGGTTGTGATGTCTGTTTCTGTCATTGACTTGTATCGTGTTTTGGTTGTGATGTTTGTTTCTGTCATTGACTTGTATCGTGTTTTGGTTGTGATGTCTGTTTCTGTCATTGACTTGTATCGTGTTTTGGTTGTGATGTCTGTTTCTATCATTGACTTGTATCGTTTTTGGTTGTGATATCTGTTTCTATCAATGACTAGTATTGTATCACGTTTTTTGGTTTTGATAGCTGTTTCTGTTATTGACTTGTTTCGTAATTTTGGTTGTGATTGCTGTTTCAATTATTGAAATGTATTGTGTCGTGTTATTGATTGCATTGGCTGTTATCAAGTATTTGTTTATTTTCTGTTGTAAATTTCTGTCTCCAATTAAACCTGTAATGCAAGTTAATTTAAACGTATTTTATTTGTCAGTCATATATACACAAATATAAGTACATTATACAAAATTATAATTACATATATACACAAAAGGATTCAGAAACAAGTGCCATAGCACTTATATTAATCTGTCTCCCAAATAAATAAGAAATTAATTTTTCAAATGCGCCTAGTTTAAGGGTTAATTACACTAAAAATTTAATTTTTGAAACACTAAGTATAAGACAATCGTTTAGTCAGATGAATATATCTATGCATGGTTCTGTAATGCAAGTTCATTAGAGAGGCTGACAAGGAAAACAGGGAACTTATTTTGTTGGCCTTTATTTCATCTTAATTTGACAAGGTGGTCTTTGGCCTTTATTTCATCTTAATTTGACAAGGTTGTCTCTATCTGTCCCCCGCAAATTTTTATTAATCTAAATGTTGTACTAGGTGTGTATAATTGTTTGACATTATAGATATATATATGTGGGCAAACACAATTGCCATTCAAATCTCTGTCAAAAACAGACAAATTTGATGTTTAAGGACATTTGTTATTTTTATGCAGACCTTCCTGAACTGTTCTATTCCATTCTATTCAATTTTCAAATCGCTTTATTCTAAAAGAACTATTTTGTTAAATTTAAAAACCTTTTATCATTTAATAATAATAATAATGCGCGCTTTTTGATAATGTAATAAAAATTCATGAAATAGTTTTAAGAATTGATTTATTTAAAAAAAAATGATGATGTGTTTTTACCAAAGTACAAAACAAAATATACTAAATATATGTTATGTTGAGAAAATAAGGGTAAACAATGAGCATGTTAAAGACAATAATTATTTGCCTTTGTTATATATATCATTATGATATATCTCTACACGTGATTGCATGTTCATTAACAGGCACGTGCCTAAAATAAAGAAACTTGTAAATTGTCATATATTACTGCAAAAATAAAAATTAGAACTCGACATTTAAAACTTTGTTTTGTAATCAATTTACTGTGAGTTAAATGGAATACTAAGTGTATAAAAGGAAAGTAAAAAGAAAAATTTTGTAAAAACAGACGTCAAAACTAAGTCAATATTCTTCAAAAAGTCAGAGAAGGAAATGTGACATTTACGAGTTTCCGTGTATATGCGGATCACGTATTGTCAAAAGATTCCTTCTGATATATGATTGACATGTATACCAGTTGTCAAAATCTGAGACAAAATGGATGAGCATCTGATATATATAATTATTATATTGTAAATGTAGGGATATTATACGGTATCATAGTGTATAGGCTTAATGCTTAATGCTGGTGTAAAGGATGAAAAAATCTATTTTATATATAAAAGCTTTGAAATTTATTTATTTATTTATTTATTTATTTATTTATTTATTCATTTATTCATTTATTTATTTATTTATTTATTCATTCATTCATTTATTTATTTATTTATTTATTTATTTATTTATTTATTTATTTATTTATTTTTGGTTATGTTACAATTCTGATATGAAATACTCCTTTTTACGTAATTGAAAACATTAAACTCTTATTTTACATTTTTGTCATAAGGAAATGATTGCAACTGACGTCATCACGTAGAAGGCTGACGTCAGACAGAAGAACATCAGACATCAGTATTTAAATCATAATCGTATTAAAGATGGAAATTTTGAATAAGAAATAATAATAATAATAATAATAAATAAATTAATAAATAGAAAGATAAATGAATAAATAAATAGAATAGATGAATAAATAAATAAGTCTGAACAACATTAACATTGAAAGGTTTCATACTAGATGTTCATCTCCGGTAATTATAACAAAGACTGTTTGCTTTTTCAGAGAACATTTCTTGAAACTTTTTATTCTTACCATTCAAAATTTGACTTTTATGTTGTAACACCTATTAAATTTAAACATTTTTCAAATTAGATTTATTTCCTTAAGAGTAAAAATTGGAGTTTCTTATTAGCTATTAGTTATAATTAAAATGACTAATGAGGTAATTATTACGCACATTTTGTGGTTAAAAACACGAAATCATCCAAATTTATGCTAATTTTCATGTAATTGTCTTTTCTTTTCGTTTTTTTTTTAATACATCTACATCTGTATACTTTTTAGAACAAGACTATCGTTGTCGATAAGTTTATACGTACGTAGCACTTCAAAAGACTGAAAATTTTCATTTTTACGTAATCATTAATGTACTTGTATTCACTAATAGATTTTGCAATAAAACTTCCTTCCTAAAGAAGTTATAAAAAGTCATCCTAAAACCTCGTCTATCTAAAGACCACCTGTCTATGAAGTTTATGTTTCTCAGGTCCAGTGGGTGTTCTCCAAATTCTTGTTACATTGAACCTAATAGCACATTTCATCTACAAAGAAAGAAATCAATAAGAAGTATCCAATAATAATGCAACAGGACAATATATCGCACAATCGTAATATGCACTGATTAAACTTAATGCTCGCACGAACTTGACAAAAAGTGACATTAATTAATGATGTAAATTACTTTGAAGAATATGAGAAATACAAAATCATATAATTAAACAATTATCCATCTGATATTTGTAACAAATGCATGTAGTAGTTTAAAGAGTGCAGAATACGTAAACCTTCCTGGTCATCAAATGACTCATTAACAATATTATCTCTCTATATTAACAATTCCATGGTAGTTCAATTATTATTATTATTATTATTATTATTATTATTATTTGTTAATTAATTAATTTATTGATTTATTTATTTTTTATTATTATTATTAAACTTTTTTCCATTTATTATTATTATTTGAACTAATTCTTACAAAAGCTGCAGTAAAACTTATAACATTGGGAAAAGATTAAGTGCACAAAAAATAAAAGTACACATTAAAATTAAAAAACAAAAATTAACAGGACAAACGAGACATGCAGGCAAATTATGCCTCAGGCCTCAGGCGTGACGTCTTTATCTTCATCTGACACTATTTCAGTTAAATGGGGAGGGGAGAGGGGGTTCCGGGAGGTTAACTTCTCTCTGCGAGTTATTTGAATTGAATGGTAAAACTGAAAATATCTAACTTGTTCGTAAAGAGTTCAATAAAATGATGATTTGTTTTTATCCTTAATGCATAAAATACACATGTATTTTTACCTAATGATTGTTTAGTCCATTATTTGTAAGGTAAGGAAGAAAAATGGAATATTTAACATCAAATCAGTTTTACTGCACGTGTACTTCAACGTAAGGTAGTTTGAAAACATAATTATGTTCAGTTCACTGAACTGTTATCAAAGTTTTTTTTTTTTTTTTTTTTTTTTTTTTTTTTTTTTTTTTTTTTTTTTTTTTTTTAATTTTTTTTTTATAATTTATTATATTTAATTCTTATATGTTTATTACTAACACACATATTTCTTTTACTTTTCGCGTTATAAGCTATTGAAATAAAACTTTCTTAGAATTATAAATCAAATAAGGACTTATGTCTTAATTCATAATATTTTAAAATTATCAATTTCACAATGGGACAGTTGTTTTGTACAGAAAAATTTAGTAATTAGTCGATGTGAAGTTTTACTGAGTGAATACATGTCAATACACTGACAATACACAATGGGTTAATTATAAATGTCGTACATTATTTCAATTTACTTTTCTTTTTTAAAGACATAACGAGTATAATTAGCCTTCATGAAGCACTTAAAACTCATGTTATTTAGTTAGATACTTGTATATACGACGACCTGGCCATGACTATTTTTATGCTTATCTCCAAAACCTAAAAATTCCAAGAATTGGGTTTACGTGTAAAAATTAAATTGTACCTGAGGATTATTTTAAAATTTAATAGAATATGAGAGGTTTAATTCTCTCATCCAACCAATATCTAATTGCCAAGTAACTCTTATCAAAGTGATTGTATTATTAGAGGGTACGACATGCATTTGCAATGCATATGGGGAGTGTGGCAATGCTGTAAATATTTCTGTATGTAATTCCATCTAACGATTTGTCACAATTCATGTAAATGCATATTTCCAGATTTATTAAAAATTATGAAAACATAAAAAGGAATCTAAGCCTTTTATCCATCCAGTATCTGCCAAGTTACTCTTAGCAAAGTTTTTTTTATTATTAGAAAGGACGACATGCATTTATATGGGGAAGAGTGTTGCAATGCTGTAAATATTATAAAATACAAAAAGGACTTTTTTGGATACTTTTGTACCTATTAACGACATTTTTGTTGTCTATCAATCAGCTGTAATTCGGTTCTTATATATAAATATCTGAATACATAAGTATTTATTGTAGATATAACAATAACACTATCCTCGTCTTAGTCATCCAGAATGACAGGTACGATAAAACTAAAACAATCCTCGTGTCAGCATTAAATGCTTAAAGAAACATGTTTATTTATATTTGATAAAAGGAGATAGGTTACTAAGTCCATAAAAAGGTTGTTTGCATAAGGGTTTTTTTCTGTTTGCACAGAATACCAAATTTTACGACACTTTTTTCTTATGATATTGTCAGACGTTTGACGAACAAAAGGTATTTTATTTTCGACGATAAATTCGTGAATTTGTTTAAGATTAAAACATTAATGTAGGCTTTAAACATAAAGAAAATCTCGAGATAGTGAATATGGTGTAAATAGTCAACTTACTTTCTCCTTGATATAACTGTTTGTGATTGATCTGATTTAGTAACAGGTATTTAATGTTTTTCATTATCTTCCTTATTGATTGTTACCCCCACCACATGATATATATATATACTGGTTGATTAATGACTATGTACATTATAATATACCGGTATACAGAAATTTCATTGCTGCAGCATTTCTGGCATAAACAATTAGGAGATGATGAGTTTTAGAGTAACCATGAGACAATATGAATCAAATACACAACTACATAACTAAAGGCCGTAGGGAAATACAATATGTTGCTCTAATTATTTCGAGTTCCTTACCAAACGTAGCTAGGAGGTGGTTGTCATCTTATAACATATTATAAAAATATCGACAAATTAAAAAAAATAATTTTCTTTTATTTTTAGTGACACTGAAGGCTCCACGTGGTGAATATTTTAAGGGATTTTATATAAAAGCTATCCCAGAAACCCGTCACCATGGAGACAACCGTACCTATGGACAGTTCGTTGTTACCAACGGACTCGCAAAAGCAATGCGATGTTACCTAGTGCTGAGTCCCAATGTATATGTAGGTGGCGCTACGCATGTCGACAACTCCACCAAAACAGAGGTATCCGTTATATGGATTCCACCGATGGGATGTAATCTTGGAGCAGTACAATTCGAGTAAGATTGAGTCATTTATGATTCTCGGTGACATTTATTATTATTATTATTATTATTATTATTATTATTATTATTATTTATTTATTTTTTTTTTTTTTTTTTATTTTTTTTTTTATTTTTTTTTTTTTTTTTTTGACAGTGGTTGAACAGTTTGTAAATATTTAAAGAAAAGACCTTTTGTTTTCAAGTTTTTCAAAATTGCCTGTTACATACAATATTACATGTATAAAATTGAATTTTTAAAATTTTACTTTCTAACAAAGCTTCTTTAACAGCAGGTTTCCGAAAAAATATTTTGTAAAATATCTAAACAATATGGATCGTTTTCAGTCCAAATGTAAGTCGAAAATAATATTTTAAAAAGTGTCGATTATTTAAGTAATACACGTGTATTATAACTTTATATTTTATACATAGCTACTGACATAAACCGAATTATCACAATGTCATTTCATATATAAAACCAAAACACAAATGTATCATGGATTGTAAACCCTAAACACAAATGTACCATGGACTGTAAACCCTAAACTCAAATGTATCATGGATTGTGAACCCTAAACACAAATGTATTTTGGATTGTAAACCCTAAACGCAAATGTATTTTGGATTGTACACCCTAAACACAAATGTATCATGGACCGTAAACCCTAAACACAAATGTATCATGGACCGTAAACCCTAAACACAAATGTACCATGGACTGTAAACCCTAAACTCAAATGTATCATGGATTGTAAACCCTAAACACAAATGTATTTTGGATTGTACACCCTAAACACATATGTATCATGGATTGTAAACCCTAAACACAAAGGTATCATGGATTGTAAACCCTAAACACAAATGAATTTTGGATTGTACACCCTAAACACAAATGTATCATGGATTGTAAACCCTAAACACAAATGTATTTTGGATTGTAAACCCCTTAACACAAATGTATCATGGATTGTAAACCCTAAACACAAATATATAAGTAAGCGACTTAGTCATAATTATTTTATGTTACAGAGCGAACAGTTGTACGGACTTACTCAGAGTATTGGTCAGATCTGAGATCTGTTAGTGTAAAACCGACTGGATTTTCTGGTAAGTTAATCGATAGATAGATTATTATTTTGTATGTATGAAATGTGCTTTTAAATACTTATATTTGTAATAAATTACTATTATTCTATATAGTATTACTTAGTTACTTACTGATATCAAATTACAAGAATTATATATCAATAAACTACATGCTGTCGGCATCTAACTACTTAGTAGACAACAGCTTGTGTTCTTCAAATGATGTTACACTTTAAGTTAAATACTGTAGATAGTTCTTCATACATTGTTGCTGTTGTTGTTGTTGTTGTCATTGTCATTGTTGTTGTTGAAATAATATGGATTTATCTTTAAACAAATTCGTGATTACTTGTGATGTACGTGTGTGTTTCATGACCTTTCGTATATTAGCGCGCACTCAGAACGACTTTTTGAAAAGATACTAGCTCACCGAGTCAGTATTGCCGCAGACAAGCATTCATCCAGTCATTCATTAACCTGGCACCAAGTGTACCACTCTGTCCTCCTAATGTCAAGCGCCAGGCTAGGAAAGAATATCTCAATTTTAAAGTCTCATGTATGACCCATCCAGATTCGAATCTACGACCACCTTTCGCTATCGTCTTGTAGATTTTAACAATACGCTTCCATGCATTACTCTCCTAAAGTTACTTAAAACTGAAATGCTTCTATATCAAAACATAAATGAGTTCAGTTGAGTAATAGTGTTTAACGTCCCAGTCCAGAATATTTCACTTATATTGAGACGTCGCCAGCCATAGGCGAAAGTGCAGAAATTGTGCCTGTGTGTTGCGCTGAAGGCATTATACAGCAGGGTTCTTTATCGTGCCACGCCTGCCGTGACACGGGACCTCAGTTTATTTTAAATTCCCATCCGAAAGAACTGTGACTTTCATTTCGTAATGCTGAGTGCTTGGCGAAAGAACAGTCACTAAACACTTTCAATACAGAAATGGATAAAATGCAGGTCAAGTTCGGAATCTGATGTTTTGCTTAAAAATTTAAAGATATAGGATAGATAATCACGAACAATAATTTGTGTTTAATACAATTTACAGATTTAATTACGCGTGAACGTATAGTTGATCCGTGTTGTATATGGTCGGTCAGAGATAATTCACATATACCTTTATTTTAATAGAGCCTTAGCTATCCATTGTGCCCCTTGTCACAACAAGCAAAATATCAGTCTCATCCTTCTGTATTTTCACTTTGGCATCTTAGACACATACGGCATTTAAAACGTTTTATTGCAGTAGGCATTAAATTTTAAACATCCTTTTTGAAAAAAATACTTAGCTTCTTTGTGTAATAGATAACGTTATTGTACAAATACCACATGCATATATAATAAAGATATCTTACCTTGAGAAACGCTTCGCTTTGTAGTTTGTTGTTCAGGGATCTAAATGATTTGATTGAGATTGTATTTCCGAAAAAAAAAATCGGCTTCCAAAATGATGAAATGACGATAACTTAACTAAATCCTTCAATATTCACAAAAACTTCAATATTCACAATATATACAACTGATCAAATTTTTTTTTTTTTTTTAAAAAATGGACCTATTAAGCTACCCACCCTGATGTAAAGGGACCTGCTTAGCTCCAACTCTGACGTGTAAGTCATGGGTATTGTACTGTGTATATTACTTGCGATTTTACTGAAATATTTGGCCACTGCTTTGAAAAGCTTGTTTTTTTTTATTTTAATTATATGTATAACTTAGCAATTTGTGAAAATTTTGGGTTCCCAATAACAAAAATGGTAATAGTTTTGAACTGTGTCTAATACTGGACAATTTACGAAAATCTAATGTTTTACCAAATAAATAAAAAGATCAATACTTAACATGACGAAATAAATTGTACGAGTTACATACCTCGGCAACTTGGACTTGTTGTAAAGATATATATTTATTTCCTCTATATAATTATCATATATATATTAAAGCTGTTGCTTGACAGATCGTTTGCTACGATATCGTTTTAATTTTAAACATTTCTGTAAATTTTAATTAATTCATCAATAATTGTAATAACAATATCGTATAGATACTCAGATACATCCAAATATTTAGATATTCAGAAATTGCTGGCTAGTCGATTTTATAGAGTAAAAACTCCTTATACTGCCCTCGATTATTTTGTTCGCTTCCCTTCCGTATCAGGGGCCTCGGTGGTTGAGTGGTCTAAAGCGCGCGCTTATGGATCACAGCGCCTCTCACCGCCTTGGTTCGAATCTCACTCGGAACAGATTAGTGTGAGAAAGTTTGTCAGTTCGCTTGCCGAAGGTCGGTGGTTTTCTCCGGGAACTCCGGTTTCCTCCACCATCCCAGAACTGACCGCCTCGAAATAATTAAAAGAATTTTGACTGGGGCGTAAAACTCCATTACTTCACTTCCTTCCGCTTTCGCCACAATATTTTGAAATCAAAAAGTCTTTTCTTATTTAATTCACTCTCGATTTAACCCCTCCCCCCCTCAAAAAAAAAAAAAAAAAAAAAAAAAATAAACAATATTGACAAACGGTAATAACGGATCAATGTCTAATTGTATAGCCTAGCACGTTTCTTTTGATCTTTACTTTAAATCTTAACAAATGTAAATGAATTTTACTTAGGTTTTTTTCTTTAATTTTTTAACAGGTAACCCCTCCCTGGCTTGTCGATTTTACAGGGATCCGTTTAATGAAACAAATATAATGAATATTAGAAGAGAATTTGAGCAAAGGCGTCTGGCAAAGACAAATGTTCACGCAGCCAATATCCGGGTACAACAGGTCAACAGTAGAAGAGCTCCAACCTTGCCCGGAAATGTAAATTCCAGATTACCGACAAACCAACAAAGAAATGACATTCAACCAAATGTCCAAGTTCAAACCGGAAACGGAAATAGAATTCTGGGACAAAGTCAAAGCAACGGCATCAATGGAAATAATCAAAGAATGCCCAACAATGGAAATGTGCGTTCTAATATTGTTAAGGGATGAAGTTGTTCTGTATATAACAATATAGTGTAGAATATTTTAATGTCCCAAACTTTGAAATGAAATGTTAGTTTATTTACATTTAACCACCTCTAGTTAACAAGGCCACGTGTAAAAATCTTAGGTTTCAGTTTTTATCACTATAAACAGCTTATCATACACATTCTATAGAAAAATCTCTGAAGCAGTTTTTAAGTTACATGTATACGCGGGACAAAATAAAACTGTGATGCACACTTAACGAGAAAAATGGAACGAACATGGCCGGATGTCCTTTTTTCAATAACATAGGAACATTAATAACATCTGATAATCGTTAAGCTGTCCATTGAACTACTACAATATTCGCGTTGCTGATAACACTTTTTACTGTCTTTTTGGGTGTAATTTGTTTGTTGTTACTTATTGTAAACCAAGGTTTTTAGGGTTGTTACCTACGGCTGAAATCACAGTTCACTGCATATATGAACAAGCATCTTTGTATATACGGTAGAAAAATACATCGAGTACCAAACATATGCCAACAGTCATTAAAAATCAAAACTACACAATATCCTGAAAATCGAGGGTTTTTTATTTTGCGGTTAAAAATGGAAAGAAGAAACAAGTGCCATCTAGAGGGGGTCTATTCCAATCTTACTTAACATAAACATGATATATTAGACATATTGTGGGTAATTATTTTGACTGATATGTTATGTTTATGTCGTGATGCGTGTGTATCTGTGCTCTTTTTAACAACTAAAATTCCTTTATTCTAAACTTAACAACTTCCTTACATTGCAAATAGTAACATCTTGTTCCTGTACCTATAGATATTTTTGTTTCTGTAACTATGGATACTATTGTTCCTGTCACTATGGATATTTTTCATGTTACTATGGGTATTTTTGTTTCTGTAACTATGGATACTATTGTTCCTGTTACTATGGATATTCTTTCATGTTACTATGGGTATTTTTGTTTCTGTAACTATAGATACTATTGTTCCTGTTACTATGGATATTCTTTCTTGTTACTATGGGTATTTTTGTTTCTGTAACTATGGATACTATTGTTCCTGTTACTATGGATATTCTTTCATGTTACTATGGGTATTTTTGTTTCTGTAACTATGGATACTATTGTTCCTGTTACTGTGGATATTTATGTAATTATTATACATCAAGAATTGTTAATAGCTGTATAAAGGTAACTGTTGTTAACAGAACATTGTTTGTAATATTGAATAAAAAATACTGACGTGTAAATATATACTAGCATTTTTTTCATTCAGAAGTTATATAATTGCTACATGCAAAATTTTGGAATGTTTCTTTTACCAAAAATATCAAAATTTTGCATATGACATAATCCCTTCACGTAATATATATTGTTGTTAGCAATGTTACAAAGTTTATCTTTTACAAATACGGCTTTTAAATACAACTCAGATTTTACTCATTAACATTATAATCTAAATCCGTTTGAACTTTGTGATTAATTGTCTTGACTTTGAACATATACCTTAACCATTATGACCATGCATTTACTATCCCACCATTTGTTAGTAAAACTTACTACAGGTTTAAGTAATTTGACGATAAATCGAAGGGGCATAAGAAAAAAATAAGACAGAAAATTATATATTATTAATTTAAAAATTGGACAATAACCAATATGTCAATATTAAATTGATTTCTAAAATGGATAGTGGTCTTTTATAGTATCTGGTGTTACAATTTTTTTTTAATTTTTATTTATTTTTTTTATTGTTATGTAGTAGACAAATTCTCTTAATTATTAAAAATTGCTTTGCAATTCAAATTCTTGACACAAAAATGACTAAAACAATTAATTAGAATTTTGTTTGAAATCGAGCATACTTTTTAATTGATTACTTAAACTATTACGCGAATTGAAACGGCCTAAATCATCAAATAATAAAAAGATAAACATCTTACGCATTTTTGATTGGAAGCTTTTTTTTCATTTCAATTTCCTCAAATTTTCGTTTTGTGCAAACATGAATACAAATTGTCAGGAAACATTAAATTACAATATATTACCTAATATAGACAGTTTACCTTGTCACAGTGTGTGTGTCAATCAAACTTTTATAAATTATAGTCACGTGTTCTTTCACTAAAGACAGTCAAAAATTTAGTTTAACAACAGAAAGGTGCCATCTACAAATAAAGATGGCGGGGGAGATTTCGTATGGATTTATTTCGTTATTGATAACAGTTGTATATCTCTTATGGAACCGGTAAATTCTTTTAAAGATGGCGCGCCGTTTGATATGTGTAAATACAAGGGAAATGCTTTCCACACAGCTAAATATAACTTACAGTACGTTAGGTGGATACAACCGATGGAGGATTTTAACAAACCTAGCCCTTATAAACTAACTGTTGATAAACTTACTTACAGAGAATTTGTCCATAGAACAATTAATGGAAAAAAGATGGCAACATCGGATATGATAAAAGGTCGGTATATAGTTTACAAGCCGTGAAATAGTCCGCTTTTGTTCCAGTTTTCCTCTTTTTTCTTAAAATCCCCCAATGATTGTCAAGCTACTGTATAATATCTATTTTTACCCAACAAATGGGGGTGTCTTATAAAATCCAGTTATATTGGTTCAGTGTACGTTTAAAGTCGGGACAATGTAATTTGTGTTAGTATAAATATATACGTTGGAATAAAAAGTTTTCGAGGAGATCAGTGCCATCTTCACCATCATTTCGTTTATTCGAAAACATATACTGATGAACTTATTAACAAATTAATATAAATCTGGTTCGGCTTTTCATTTATTAGCCATGATGAAGTCTTCATTGAAGTATTCGCATTTACAAATCAAATTTATTCTTATAATTCATAATAAATAGACTAATGAAAGCTAAAGCCTCCCAAAAACATCAGAGTACATAAATCATTACCTTAGGTATAATGTATTGAAATGGAAAATTAGCAGGTAAAAACAAGATAACGTCACATCATTAGGTTTTAATGGTCTATCAATATTAGTTGATTTCGTTACCTAACCAACGAAATTTCATGTCAACGAATTAGTATTTATTAAAAAAAATTAAAAACATAAACCACAAATTATTTATTTAATTATTACCCCCCCCCCCCTCACGAAATGATAGTTTCCTAGAACCACGAAAATTGGACACTACGAAAATAAATAGTTTTAAAATATTTAAATTTGTAAAATCATTTCTAGCCTTTCATATATATTAATATATATTTCTTCCTTCTCTATCATACGTAAAATCACCAAATAAGATATTCATAAGTATCTGTTGTCATTTGATCAACACGGTTTTAAATGAACAATTCCCATCAATAGATATTCAGGAAACAAAAAACATTTTTAAGCAATCGTATCTCGGACGATCAGAAAGTGCGAAACACGAAATTTGAGAATTTCTTTTTCAAATGAAGATACGGTAGTAGTCAAAAGAGTTCTAAACTACAAGCTCAGATAACAATAAAAAATTCTAAATAACATGCTCGGAAGCCACGAAACGTTCTCAATTACAAGCTCGGAGAGAGTCAAAAATGTTCTAAATTACAGACTCAGTTACCTCGAGAAGTTATAAATTACAAGGTCAAATACCTCGAGAAGTTCTAAATTACAAGCTCAGATACCTCGAAAAGTTATAAAGCACAAGCTCAGATACCTCGAGAAGTTCTAAATTACAAGCTCAAATACCCCGAATAGTTCTAAATTACAAGCTCAAATACCTCGAGAAGTTATAAATCACAGGCTCAGTTACCTCGAAAAGTTCTAAATTATAAGCTCAGATACCTCGAGAAATTCTAAGTTCAGATACCTCGAGAAGTTCTAAATTACAAGCTCAAATACCTCGAGAAGTTATAAATCACAGGCTCAGTTACCTCGAAAAGTTCTCAATTACAAGCTCAGATACCTCAAATAGTTCTCAATTACAAGCTCAAATACCTCGAGAAGTTATAAATCACAAGCTCGGTTACCTCGAATAGTTCTCAATTACAAGCTCAGATACCTCGAGAAGTTCTAAATTACAAGCTCAAATACCCCGAATAGTTCTAAATTACAAGCTCAAATACCTCGAGAAGTTATAAATCAGAGGCTCAGTTACCTCGAAAAGTTCTAAATTATAAGCTCAGATACCTCGAGAAATTCTAAATTACAAGTTCAGATACCTCGAGAAGTTCTAAATTACAAGCTCAAATACCTCGAGAAGTTATAAATCACAGGCTCAGTTACCTCGAAAAGTTCTCAATTACAAGCTCAGATACCTCAAATAGTTCTCAATTACAAGCTCAAATACCTCGAGAAGTTATAAATCACAAGCTCGGTTACCTCGAATAGTTCTCAATTACAAGCTCAGATACCTCGAGAAGTTCTAAATTACAAGCTCAAATACCCCGAATAGTTCTAAATTACAAGCTCAAATACCTCGAGAAGTTATAAATCAGAGGCTCAGTTACCTCGAAAAGTTCTAAATTATAAGCTCAGATACCTCGAGAAATTCTAAATTACAAGTTCAGATACCTCGAGAAGTTCTAAATTACAAGCTCAAATACTTCGAGAAGTTATAAATCACAGGCTCAGTTACCTCGAAAAGTTCTCAATTACAAGCTCAGATACCTCAAATAGTTCTCAATTACAAGCTCAAATACCTCGAGAAGTTATAAATCACAAGCTCAGTTACCTCGAATAGTTCTCAATTACAAGCTCAGATACCTGGAGAAGTTATAAATTACAAGCTCAGATACATCGGAAAGTTCTAAATTACAAGCTCAGCTACTTTGAAAAAGATAAACTTAATCTGTTTTTGTAGCAGCAACTGAAGTGACATTGTCACTTACTGCCATAAAGTAATGTGGTACTTTGTATTATAAAACGCATTTGGAAGAGCATTTAGTGCCTTGTGTCATAGGTAAGGGCATTGGTTCCCTAAAGGTCTAATGTCTTAAACGAACATTAT
Source organism: Tegillarca granosa (assembly GCA_029721355.1). Taxonomy (NCBI): domain Eukaryota; kingdom Metazoa; phylum Mollusca; class Bivalvia; order Arcoida; family Arcidae; genus Tegillarca; species Tegillarca granosa. The sequence goes on along the minus strand of CM056597.1, from coordinate 52,483,623 downwards.
ATTGCCTTCCATCAACTAGGTTTGGATCCACCTCGAGGCAGAACCCAGTGTGAGAAAGTTTGTTAGTTAGCTTGCCGAATTTGTAGTTTTTAGGCACTTTGGTTCCATCTACTATCCTCAAACAAAACGTTTTAACATAAGTGAAATCATTTTTATCTTCACCCAGACTTAAAACACGATTTATCTTACTCCATTTTGCTCTTATGGCGTGTGTTAAAAACGGAGATGATGAGTTTTAGAAACGTCGTCTCAGATCTATTTATTGGACCATTCACCCATTTAAAACACTATAAAGACAACATTAGATAACAACTTCATAAAAATATCCAAAAATTGGTATTTATATGAATAGTTAATTTACGTATCGGGGACTTTACTTTCATTAGGTCTCGGTTTTTCAAAGCTTCGTCAGTTAACAAAATGGTTAGTGAAATTTCAAAATGTTATTAAAATTAAATACAGTCATTATAGGACATAGGGTTTGGGCTTATTTGCTTATTTTGTTTTTGTTTAAAAATATCAAGTGTGTGTGTGTGTGTGTGTGTGTGTGTGTGTGTGTGAACTTTTGCACAGAAGTTTACAAAAAGCATTGACTAATACACACGTTTCACTACTTTGCTTAACAAAGGGATCTCTACACAACAGTTACTGGTTCTGAAGGATTGGAATCGGAAGGCCAAAATAAGTACTTGTAAATGTGTCATGTAATATAATTTTTGAATTTTAATGAAATAAAGTTCATTCAAAATAAACATATGACAAGTAACAATTTTTGAATTCATTAATTCATTTTTTTTTAATTTTAAACCCAGCACATGGCGTATGTGATAAAAATTTGAAAAAAAGAGCAACATATCGCAGATAAAGAAACAAAACTCTGCTTTATTACGAAACAAGTTAAATGTGAATTTTGAATTCCTTAACTAATTAAAAAGAACGTGATAACACAAATTACTTAGTAACTGAAAAATAGAAATTAAGGAGAAAAATGTAAATTAGCATTTACTACCAGAAATAATAAAATATGATGAAATCATATAAAATAGATATACCAATATGTCTAAAGGATTTTTTCTATTGTATCCAATGATTTCGAGTTATATCACCCAGTATTTTTTTCCTTCTGGGCTTTTACATCTGCGGGAATATTAAGACTTAATATGACATTTCTGTCATGATTTTGATGTTTATTAATAGATCATGTGTGTACAGATTGTCAATTAATCATAGTAACTTAACGCTTTCACTGTGATTAGTCATTTCAATGGGAGGGGCGATACAATTAACACCATTCTGTATTATTACTGGTAACGAATAAGTTACAATATCTTGATACGTTTCTTATTATGCTCCGAATAATAATACATGTTATAATAATAATAAAATAAAACATATAATAATAATCATAATAATAATAATAATAATAATAATAATAATAATAATACATGTAATAATAATAATAATAATAATAATAATAATAATACACATAATTAATAATAATAATAAATATAATAAATAAACATATAAATAATCATAATAATAATAATAATAATAATAATAATAATAATAATACATGTAATAATAATAAATAATAATAATAATAATAATAATACACATAATTATAATATCAATAATAATAAAAATAACAAATAAATAAATAAATAAAACGTTTATTAACGTCCTGATTATTCATTAAGGAAATTCAAAATAAAAACGACAATTATGATTTTTGAGATATCATTGAAGGATTTTACTGAGCTTCACATTATCATTATTAGTGGTTCCAGTCACTTTTTAAATAATAAACTGTAAAAATTTATTTGGTTTTTTTTTTTTTTTTTTTTTTTTTTTTTTTTGCATTTAAGCATAGATAAAAATACTGGTTTAAAAATTTCAAATACACATATATAAATTCTTATTTAAATGTATCCTGTGCACTATTTGTGTTTCATTGTATTAATTGAAAGCTATAAACAATGTAGTGTTTTATGGTGAATGAACAAGCAAATGACAGATCTAAGCGCTGAATGGTGACAACTATCAGGTGAAAACTAGTTTGAAAATTGAGTAACGTGACATCAGCCGCCTTAAATCAGTGTAGAAACGGAACTGTTAAAGGTCCGAACTTCGTTCAATTACTCGGATACCTAGTGGCCCGTATAACATCAGGACGAATAGCAATACGGGGGCATTAGTGATCAGACTGTGCAAACATACAACAAACAAGTTAAAGATATAAAGAAAAATACATTCAGTTATTCAAGTACAAACACGTATCATATGTGTGAAAAAATAATAAATGAAATATGGAAGAAATAAACTTGAACATCAAATGGCTACATATTATAAACTGAGACAATACGACCATAATAAGGCTTACAAAGGATCTAAGGAGCGTTATGATGGTAACTAGGAACTTGTATCTTGCTTTTTTAGGACAAAATGATTTTTCTTATAAAGTAAACCCTCGTTTCATCCCTACAATTTGTTCAAATTTGATTAAATTTTTGGCGTTGTAAAAGAGTTTGGCTATTGAATGAGAACAGTGTATAAAGCTGAAATGGAACTAAAAATGAGATTTGGTATTTCAATATCTGTTTGGATAGGTGAGATGGTAAAGTTATCGAAGGGCAATAAAAAAATATTTATTTAAAACGTTCAATCCAAATTTTTATGTCAAATTAATAATAAAATTGCTGTCAAATTCTTTTATTTATTATTGATAATGCGTGCCTTTTTGAGATATCGTGTGACAAATTTACCAGGAAAAAACGAACAAAGCCACGCAAACACTTAATAATGCCAAGCACCAAGCAAAAAACAAACAAAATAATGCCAGACGAAAAGACGGAATTACATCATGAGGGAAGAAGACCGGCTGCAAAAAGACGACAAAGCTTTATGAAACTTATAAGCCTTTATCAACATATTTTCTACTATATATATAATAAAATTCCTGTTAACTTTTCTTTTTTAACTGTTTAGTGTCATTTTTATTTGATATTGTGCTTATTAAATGACAACCATTGTCAAAAGATTACATTTTAGTCTTTGTTCACTTGTCTGACTTGGGATAATAATGCTCAGCCAGATGTTTACAAAGCTTCATCCTGACAGGAATGACATCGAATCTTGACACTTACATAATCTTTGTTAATACTTCTGAATGTAAAACGCTTTGTGTAAAAACTAGCAGTAAGCAGGTGTTTAATGTTAACCAATCATAAATGATCTGGACCCTGCTGTTAAAAGATTAATTTATTCATCAATGATTATTAAAAAAATTAAATAATCAATAAAAATTAATGTCAATAATCAGACCGATAACTTTATGACATTGTGATTTAGAAATTCTGTTAACTTATAAACACAAACTTCAGAAAATAATTAAAATTGCAAGTTCAAATCTTAAATAATCAATTGATTAAACTGAAGTACTTTAAAAAAGTCTGGACGGTGATAATGAAGGAGAAAGACTTATTAAAAAGGTAAAGGTTTTAACAAAAGTGTAATGGGGCAGGTGGTTTTAAGAAAAGATAGTTTTTGAAGATGTTCATCTGTTTGGTTACTCAATATTCATTCGCAATCAAGTAAACAGATGGCATCTAGCTTGACAGAAAAAATAAAGTAAATAAATAAATAAAATTAATGGTTAACAGAGAAAGAAAGAACAAAGAAATAAATGACCTATATATTGCAGTTTTTCTGGCACTATTTATATAATAAACTACACAACAAAAACACAACTAGTTTACCAAAAAACCACCTAACGTTCTGTGTTACAATGTAAATTCGTGTTTAAATTACATAATTATGTTGTTTTTTTCATATTTTCAGTTACGTTATCCGTTATACCAGGGTTCAAGATCGATCATTTTAAAGGATTTTACATAAAGGCTATACCCTTTGACCGTACAGAAAAAGATCCTCGAGCGTACGGTACGTTCGCACTGGTACACGACAATGGTAAATTTGTCGTGAAGAATAAACAAGCAGAAACTGTTCTTTGTTATGTGTTACATTGGTACTCTGACGTGTTCCCGATAGGTGGCGTCTCACACATCGACAGTGATAATAAAACAGAAGTAACAGTGTACTGGTTCCCACCAAAGAGCTGTGATATAGGGAAGATAAGATTTGAGTAAGTATTGTTCGTATCACCGTTAAAATAGGTAACGTCAAACTAACGGTAACGTCAAGACGGTTTCATCTAGTTGTATAAACGGGTTCCCTTTATCTATATCCGGACACCAACGCAATTCACCTGTTTCAGTACACGTGATATTTCTTTAGCCTTTGGATAATAAATATCAGACTTCAAACACCGATTAATTCGCAGAATTAGGCTAAATGCCCGATCAGATATGTCAGAATTATAAGTTGCTATCGCATTTTATAGTTTTAATATATGCAAGTTTGTTTAAAAAAGCGTTGCTGTATGTCAACTTTTTACTAGTCGGTGTCACAGTGTTTGTGAAAGTATATTATGGAAATTTGTCATTGAAAATTAAATAAATATTGCTTAAAACAGTGCAACTTCCGAATACCGGATCTTCTAAAAACCGATCACCTCCACATACCGAACAAGCTAATACAGTGTATTGTTCATTTACTGAAGTCTAGTCATAAATGAAAATCAGTATGTACGTTTTTGATTATCAATGAATATCTTAGCAAGAAGTGAAACGCTGACGCTATGAGGCTTTTACATGATGAAAATGACGACGAATTAACCGGAAATGATATCCTTGCTGTCGTAGAGTTTGCGAAAAATAGCGCCATTTGCCTGAATCTTTAACTTTTAAAATTCCGTCAGTGTAGACAATTTATTTTGTAAACTATTTGATGATATTCCATGCATCGTAATTCAGGATGTGGATAGCAATTTCTGGTTACAACTGGGCTAAAATCAAACTTTATTTCATTTTTATGAATTTTCTATTATGAACAAAAATTTTGCAAAAGCCATTGTGACAAACACAATAACTTTTAATGATCTTGAATCGATGCAAAAGGTCCAACTTTTTTTAAGACGTCGTCTAACTTTGTCTGTATAAGGTAAGTCAAAGCGTCTTTAGAAACCTACCAAAACGAACAGAACTACATGGAAATGGTTATGTCATCACAATAACTTGGTTTTTGATTTTGCTTATTCTAAAAACAATCCGACATTGAACGTGAAATTTGGTGTTAGCTGGTTGCTTCAGGCGTAGATATGAGCTGTGTGTGAAATATCCAAGTATATAGAATGAGGATTACGAGTTTCAGCAAGATTGCCGAATTATTACAATGTTCTAAGCGTCCGAGGACATTTCATAATATCTTTACACCCATTTAACATAATTAACATTGCATTGTTATATTTTAGGGCAACCGTTGTATATAATTATTCTACATACTGGTCAGGTGTACAGTCCTGATATTATTGAACCAGAAGGATTCGGTAAGTATCAGCCTCTAACCGACATCATCTCCAAACACTTCTACCATTACTGCTGAACACATTTGTTTTGCTGGTCTGTAAGTAACGAATTTTAAAAAAAACAAAGTTGCATTCACTTAATATTAATTTGTAAAGTGCTTTTTGCAAGTTCCATTTCTGAGATTGGACATTCATGATCTCCAGAAGTAGGTTCATCCTTCAGCATGGTGCGTTTGTTACTGTAATATCTTGTCGCAAATAACTAAACGCCTTCTAGCGGTGCTACAATATTAGCAGAAAATACAAGTAGTTATAAAAAAGGCGCTACCATGACCATGTGGCTGAAATAAATTATAAAAATTCCTAAAAAATTCCTTATTCTCGTTAAATCTTTAATGTTTACCGTTTGCTTAATGCTTTCATAACGCGAATAAATAAATAAATAAAATAACAGTAATTTTTTTTTTAATCTCATATTTTATCAGAAATCAGTATTTGTAAATTTATTTTGAAAAGAAAATATCTTTAGTAGGCGCTGATTTGTTAAAAACCCTCTAACAAGTTAAATAGAACAGCCGGGCTTCTCCTTATAATTGAACCACTAATCTAAAACGATAAAACATGGAGAAAGGTAACGCAAAAAAAACGTACAATCATAATTGTTATATAAAACGTAACTTATGCATGTTCTATATAAAGATACATGTACTGCGATAACTGAACTAAAGGTAGGTCAATTACTACAATATGTGTACAAATATATAAATAATTCTTAGCGTAATTAAACGAACGAACGAACGAATGTAAATGCTTATCTGTTATTAAATACTCCATCTGCTTAAATCACTACAGTAGCTGAGTTGGTAGAGTGCTCGCTTTGTATGTGGGAGGTCGAGGTTCGAACTCCGACTGGGTCTCATCACTTGAAAATTGGAAGCGACTGTTTTTTCGCCAAGCAATTAGGTATTTAGAAATGAAAGCCATGGGGTATTTCAAACCGGGAGACCTTAAAACCGATGGCCCAGTGTAACGGCAGGCATGGCGGGCTAAAGAACCCTTCCTGCACATTACCCTAAGCGCACTGCAAAGGTAAAAATTTCTGTCCCTTCACTTATAGCTGGTGACCCCTTGATATAAGTTTGATATTCTAGGCTGGGGCGTTAACCCCCATTAAATCAAATCAAATCTCAATGTGTTGATGCTATATCCAATGTTAGAATCCAATGTAAAGTTGGTTTGTTTTTTTTTTTACTTCAATAGTATTTAATTCAAAATGTTCATTATAATCCAAAATTGCACAAATTCATGTCAAATCATTCGATAATCTTTAAATTTGAACATTCACATTTAACTATGTTTTAAAATTGATTTCAGGAACAAAAACCTATCCCGCCTGTGAGTATTATCGTGACCCAATGGGCTACTACCAGAAAATTGAGAAACTTTTACAGGAAAAGAAGGCAAAACAGACCGGAAAAACAAATACGCAGGACCCCACGAACCCGGATGTAAATGCTCAGAACACAAATACAAACGCCAAGACACCGGACCCATTTGTGACCGGAAATGATGTAAAATCTCCAATATAACAAATGACATGGGATATATACTTATAGTTTTTTTTTTAGTTTAGTTATACATAAGAATGCCTTGTCATTATTTGACATTTGACACAAATTTTGGTCGGAAGCCGAAAAAAAAGACTTTAATAGGATACGAAGTTAAAACATCTGTCATATACCATTTTTTGAATTTAATCATAAAATACATTCAAAAAATGGTATATGACAATACATATACCATTTTTTGAATGTATTTTATGATTAAATTCAAAAAATGGTATATGACACATCTAATACATTACAACATCGTTTGACAGATTAGTGTGACGTCATACTATGTAACCAATAGTTACTTCATTATCCAATGATGTTTTATATTACAAAATCTTATGACGAATGAATGTTTTTATCTAACGAAAAAGGGAAAATGTCTCAAGTGTAGGTAGCTCACAATGAGCTGTTTAAAATTGTCCAGTCGTATGCAAAATATATATTCGATAGTACTATAAAGCGAATTTGTAATATTATCCTTTACGGAAACTTGCTGGATTGAAAAATTAAAAAGAAAAATTATTCTATTACTTGTTATATATTTGATAGGTATACAAAAATGTTTCAGACATATATCTTAACAAGAGGCCCATGGGCCTTAACGCTCACCTGAAGATATGTCTAATATTGTTTGCAAAGTGCAATAGACAATATATTAATTACAGAAACTTTAAAAGTTTTCTCAAGTTAAGAACTCCCACAAAACTTAATCAGAAATATATCCACTAACTTTTCATTTATAAGTACCTTATAAAATATGCATGAAGTAACTGTAGTGCAATCATTAATCAATTTCAGTATAATTATGCAGCTATGTCCTTGACTTTGAACATATATGACTTCAAACCATATATGATTGTCATGTCAATACCTACAATATTCTAATATACATGCCTATGCATGAAATTAATAGCTTTCAAGATAATTAATAATTTTAGTATTCCTATGTTGATATGACCTTAAACCATATATCAAAATGATCATCATGTCAATACCTACAATAGTTGAAAATACATGCCTATACAAAAAGTTAATAGTTTTCAAGATAATTAGCAATTTAAGTCTTCTGTTGCAGCTGTGACCTTGACCTTTCAACTTATGACCTTGAACCATATATCAAAATGATCGTTGTTGCAATACCTACAATATTCAAATATACATGCCTATACAAAAAAGTAATAGTTTTCAAGATAATTGGCAATTTAAGTCTTCTTTTGCAGCTGTGACCTTGACCTTTCAACATATGACCTTGAACCATATATCAAAATGATCGTTGTTGCAATACCTACAATATTCAAATATACATGCCTATACAAAAAAGTAATAGTTTTCAAGATAATTGGCAATTTAAGTCTTCTTTTGCAGCTGTGACCTTGACCTTTCAACATATGACCTTGAACCATATATCAAAATGTTTCTCATGTAAATACCTACAATAGTCCAATATACATGCCTAAATAAAAAGTTAATAGTTTTCAAGATAATTAGCAATTTAAGTCTTCTTTTGCATCTGTGACCTTGACCTTTCAATATATGACCTTGAACCACATATCAAAATGTTTCTCATGTCAAAACCTACAATATTCTAATATACATGCCTATATAAAAAGTTAATAGTTTTCAAGATTATTAGCAATTTAAGTCTTCTGTTGCAGCTGTGACATTGAGCTTTTAACTTATGACCTTGAACCGTATATCAAAAATGATCGTTGTTGCAATACCTACAATATTCTAATATACATGCCTATACAAAAAAGTAATAGTTTTCAAGATAATTAGCAATTTAAGTCTTCTTTTGTAGCTGTGACCTTGACCTTTCAACATATGACCTTGAACCATACATCAAAATGATCATCATGTCAATACCTACAATAGTCCAATATACATGCCTATACAAAAAGTTAATAGTTTTCAAGATAATTAGCAATTTAAGTCTTCTTTTGCATCTGTGACCTTGACCTTTCAACATATGACCTTGAACCATATATCAAAATGTTTCTCATTTCAATACCTACATTAGTCTTATATACATGCCTATACAAAAAGTTAATAGTTTTCAAGATTATTAGCAATTTAAGTCTTCTTCTGCAGCTGTGACCTTGACCTTTCAACATATGACCTTGAACCATATATCAAAATGATCGTTGATGCAATACCTACAATATTCTTATATACATGCCTTTACAAAAAGTTAATAGTTTTCAAGATAATTGGCAATTTAAGTCTCCTTTTGCAGCTGTGACCTTGACCTTTTAACATATGACCTTGAACCATACATCAAAATGATTGTCATGTCAATACCTACAATATTCTAATATACATGCCTATACAAAAAGTTGATAGTTTTGAAGATATAGTGACAATATATATATTTCTAGCAATTTCCCCACTCAGTGCCTTACAATTTCCCCATTTGGGTCCCATGGCTATCATTTGTGCAAATCTGAAAATAGATGACCTAAGGATGTTACAAATGAAATAACTAAGGTATATCTCTTGTAGATTCAGAGGAGAAGATTTTTAAAGTTTTTTACTATTTCCCCCCTTGTGGGGCCCAAAGGGAACATAACTCCTTCATTAGTGCAAATCTGAAAAGGCTTCACCCAGGCATGATGGTTACCAAGTTTCATTAAATTTGGCCTGGTGGTTTTGGAGGAGAAGATTAAAATGTAAAAAGTTTACGCACGACGCACGACGGACGGAGATGGATAGCAATAGCTCATCTGAGCTTTCAGCTCAGGTGAGCAAATGAACTTTGGACAAAACTTCAAAATGAAATATAGTTTGTAGCTGTCAGTATTTTTCTACGTAACCGAAGATCAGTACTTCTGGTTTCCTCAAAATGGTTGATCTTGGCAGATAAATCTTTTCATGACAATGACATACATAACAGTTTGAAATTATAATTCTCCACTGTCATATGACTAATACTTATAACATGCTCCATGTGGATAACATTCCATTTACAATGTCGTACAATAATCCACTACACAATGACCAATACAATCCAAATAAAAAGTTTCTTCTTTAGTCATCTAATCAATTGGAGTTTCAGCACCTTGACGTATAGGGCTCTACCTCGTACAAAGCTTTATTGTTCAAGCCCCAGTTTTACAATTATTCACTCAGTTGAGTGTACAATTAAATCAAATGTTCCAATTTTTCTCCGATCAATATTTTAAAAATTTTAAGTTGTTTTGAGACAAAGTTTTGTTTTGTTACATAACACAATTTCAAAATAACATTAGATATTCAGGTTTACGTATGAAATGTCCTAAAAATCAACATTGAAATAATCCCCAATTTGGGTTTGGGTCAAACTCAAATGAGTCAATGTGTAAAATTAGGGTTAGTGCGACCATAAATTGTAAAGGTTTTTAAAGAGAAACACCAATTAAATGAACGTTCGGTATATGGCCATCAAGTGTAAACTGTCCCAGACTCTCAATAATGATAATATGTTTGACCATATTTTGGAGATAACTGGCTTGTAATTTTCGTTTTGCGGACGTATATGTATAGAAGAAAAAACTAGTTGAAGTTGATTCTTAAAAATAATCTAAGAGAGCCGAAGGCCTGAGGAAACTATTTTTAAGAATAACCTGCAACGAGTTGTTTCTCCGTTTCTTACACTTATAATGGAATATATAATTTACTCTAAATAAAAAAAATATTTTATTTTCGACATTTGATATTCATACTAGAAGCAAGACATTTTACACACACACACACACACACACACACACACACACACACATATATATATATTATATATATATATCCTCGGTTATCCTTTAAATTATCCTGATATACGGAGTTCTTTTGACACGTTGAATTGCGTGGTCAACCGCAAGAAAAAAGGTTACACCCGTGAATACAAATCAAAGGAAATTTGTTCCATTATAATTCTTAAGATGGAGGGAAAAGGCGTGTATTGTGACTCTGAACAAATAGACATACAGGAGATGATGATGAAATTTACAAGGCAATATTTTATACTTGGGCTCACGGTAGAGGTATTTCCTTACACACCTAAAATATACAACGCAGAAGTTTGGTTAAAATGTAAATAAACTACCAAAAAAGTTTGCAAAATCGTTATACTCCCAAACTGTGATTTACTGATCGAAATAGATAATTTCTATTGGTAAAATCGTCAACTAGAAATCTTCTCAATTCTGCTTAGCGTTGCGTGATCAATAATAATGGTTCCTCCAAGTATTATGTTTTACAGTGCATTTAATTGTAACTCAACTGTTCTTACAATGGATTATTTTTAAGAAACATCCGATTCATTAATGAGTGTCCACTAATCAACTACTTCCGAGTAGGAACACATTTAATGTGGCATATATCCATTTATTCAACAGTCATGGGTCCGTAGACACGCATAAAAGAACGTAACAATAATCCACTTATAACACTACAGTCCGGTGCGATTTGAAGTAGAAAACTGGGCGACTTACTCGCGTCTAATGTCTTCTGGGTGTTCGATTTTCAGAAGCTTTTCTGTCTCTTCAAAAATCGGGCGGGATTTCAGAAGGGAAAAAAAAACAATCACGCGCTTAGAAAAATGGAGGACTCAGTGGATACAATTGTTAACTACCCATAAAATACTGGCCTATTCAAAAGTAATAAAATATGCGCGTTGTCATTTTCACCAAATGGAGAAGACCCATAAAATCTTCTTCAAAACTATTTAAAATTTTATCAAAAAGGAAAAACTCCTTTTCAAAACGAAAGTTGTCCTTTTTTACACTTTTTTCCCTTCCCATTTGAAGAGTTAATTCTAAGTCACTTACTTGAGCCCGGTGGGATTGGGACTTAGAAAAATCACGTGTCAGAATTGAATTCTACCTTTTCCAATAGAACGATCCACATAAACTCTTCAAATGGAAAGGGAAAAATATTTTAAAAAAGGCAACTTCCATTATGGAAATTTTTGCTTTTGATAAAGTTTTAAAAAGCTTTGAAGAAGATTTTATGGACCTTTCTCAATAACAACACATTTTATTGCTTTTAAATAGGTCGGTATTTTATGCAAAGTAAACAGCTTTATCCACTCAGTCATCCATTTCCTAAGCACGTGACTGTTTTTTCTCTTTGAATTTCTGCCCGATTTTAGGTAGAGGCAGAAATGCTTCTGGAAAAAGAAGTTGCCCAATCAAACATACAGAAGGCATTAGACGCGAGTAAGCTATGTGGTTTTCCATTTCCGGAAGTTCACAATCAAACCGGCTTTGGAAAGGTGGAATTCAATTCCGAAAGATGACCTTTCTACTTTGGAGGTTCCCAATCGCATCGGGCTTAGATTTATATTAGCACAGTGGTTTAATTGTGTGATAAAATAACACATTTATTTTCAATTTTAAGCCTGTCTCACACAGAACACACGGCTGGCCACCCGTGTAAACCGTACATACAACCGAACCAACCGTGGCCTTATCCGAGTTACAGTCGGGTCATTCGAGTATATCCGTGAAAGCCGTGTATGATTTTTAAAACTTTTAAAAAACTGGCACGGGTGCCATGTCCGTGTATGGTCGTATTAGCGATCGTATAAGACCGTGTGAGACCGTACGAGACCGTATATACAACCGCACATGAAGTTGAGTGAGCTCAACCGTGTCAATATCGTATATAAATCGTATATATCAAAACATACACGAATGTGTGATAATTCGAGCATAACTCGAACAAAAGTCGGTGGGATCGTATGTAAACCCTGTAAATGTCTAGTTAATCGCGTAAAAGTCGTGTTTAATCGTACTAGGCCGTAACAGACCGTACTTGGAACCGTACAACAATCGTATCAAAATCGTTTGCAACTCGTGTTCAAACCGTGAGAAACCTTGATTGACCGAGTATATCCGTGCTTTGTTCGTACATACTCGTGCTACATTCGAGTCTAAATCGTACCAACTCATCCCCAGGCACGGTTGGAGCTCAATACTCGTACCAGTCAACCCGTATATAACCGAGTATACCGTATTGGAACCGTGTGCCCAACCGTGTTCTGTGTGAGACAGGCTTTAATAACAAAAAGTTTGATATCATCATTTTAATTGCATTTTTTACACCAAATATAAGAACAAATCATATCATAGTAATTTTATGATTTTTAATTTATTAAACAAAATTATTATCAGACAGTATCAAGTATTTTATATGATTTTGTTAAAAACTTAAACCTCAATGTTAATATTTCACCATAAATTCACTAACATTCTCTGCATATGAAAGAATGGACTATAGCCTGGTACGTATGCAGGTTTCGGGTAATACCTAGCATGTTCAATGAGACTAAACCGTCTTCGGTAATCCTAGCTATGTTACTTGGCACATAATCTCTGTAAACGGTTGTTGTATATAACATAAATTTTTATTAGATTTATTACAGTCTTACCTCAAGCAAATAAATAAGTATACATAACATTCCAAATTAAATAAATTACTTAGAGCCACTCTAAAAAGAGTTATGAGAGACTATACATAAGATTATTTACATTAAAACAAGTTGCATTAATTAATATATATTTTATTAAGAGGGAATATATATACATATCCTATAAAAGTACAAAGTAAAGATTTATATAAAACACATTTCCTTTTCATTAAAATATCATAACAGGTTTTGGCAGTATAATAAAACAATGATTCATTGGTAAATAAAAATCTAATCTTTTCTTGATCAGTTCTACTTAAAATTTGGTTATCGGAAGACCTTGCTTTTAAAAATAATGTTTGTCTAAAACTATCATATAATGGACACTCTAGAATAACATGTTTTTCATCTTCTAAAACATTACAATTAAAACACACCCTATCTTCGACTGCTGAACGGTCATATCTGCCTGTTTCAACTCTTAACTGTGCAACACAACATCTAAACTTTGACAGTTTGAAAGTAACCACATCTAAAGGCCGATCTATATTTAGCGGGCATTTTACAATTTAAAAATTTTCAGTACAAAAATACAATTTAAAAATCTTATAAAAACGTAGCTTAACCTGTTTATCCGATAAAAGCTTAACATATCAATCGTGCTTAAAATTTTCAAACAAAACACCTTCAATCATATTAATAATACTTTTAGAAGGATATATATCAATATTTAAATATTCATTAAAACCAATAGATTGAAATTGATTGCACTCTCTAAAACACCAATTTTTTATACGTTTAAAACCATACAAATTTGACCATTTAATAACTTTTCTATTCAATCTATTAAAATTCATTTTGCACAATCTAGACCAGTGTCTAAACACATTTGACCATTGTTTAACAAATGGTGGTCTCCAACCCATATCACCCTGAACAGCTAAATTAGGAGTATATTTACCGACACCCATATAAAATCGCATGGCTCGGTTTTGAACAGCGTTAATGCACGACTACTCACGCGTACCCCAAATAGCTATTCAACCGTAATTGATGTAAGGCCATACAAGTGTAACGTATAATTTGGTGATAACCGGGAACTGGAAACCACCGTTTGCCTTACACTTGGAAATTAAATAGCCTAAAGCCCGACTAACAGACTTAGCTACCACTTTAACCATTTCATTATAATAGAGATGCTCAGTTAAAAGTAACTCTAGTATGTATAAGACGTACATGTAGTTATTTCTATATGTTTGTTATCTATAAAAAAAACACAAAGTACTGAGTGGCACTGATGGGTTTCTAAAAACAACGACATTAGGTTTATTAAAATTGACATTAGTATCATTGGATTTACACCAAATGCCAAGTGTGTTAAGTAACAACTGTAAATCATGCTCACTTTCTGCCAGTAAAACAACATCGTCAGCATAAAGTAGAATAGATACAACTTCATTATCTACAGGAATACCAATATTCAATGCTTTAATTCTGTCAATTAGATCGTTGGTAAAAATATTGAATAAAAGGGGTGATAAAACACAACCTTGTTTTAAGCCGACATTTACATCAAACCACTCTGTGAAAAAACCATTAACATTTACACATGACTGCACATTATAAGTTCCCCTAACAACATTAATCATTTTGAACTATACCTATAGATCTAAGCTTTGTGAATAATAAATGCCTATTAACAGAGTTATATGCTTTTTTTAAATCAATGAAGGCTGTGAAGGATGATAATTTTCTCTGTTTTCTTGATTCTACCGTTACCAAGTCGCGAATCAATACGACTCTCCTTTATACTGGAAGCTAACAGCAATTCCGCCACACCTTCCATTTTTGGCGATATTAGACGCTAGCCAGCAATTCTGTTACACCCTTCAAATTTTGGTGATATTGGACGCTTGCTCTGACAACAGTTCTCTCACTCTTCCATTTTTGGTCATACCCGAGTGGATGCTAGACCTAACAGCAATTCTGTCTTACCCTTTCATTTTTTGTCAAATTGGACGCTAGTCCTAAAAAAATTCTGCCACACCATTATAAGTATAAATATTTTTGGCGAATCATTATCTAAATATATCGTGATCTATGAATGATAAATAATCATCTGTGTCTTCCTCCATATAATAAATTGGAGCGACCTCTGTCGGTTTATTTAATTTTTTCTGTAATCTTTTTACCTCTTCCAGTTTTTGTTTATCATCTAACTGTTCGTCTTTAACCATAACGTAATAGAAAAAGTGAAAAGATACTCCATATTCTTTTTGACAGTACGACCAGTTGAACCGCTGTTTGGCATATAATGGTCTTCTGAAATGAGGTTGTGCAAACGACACCGATATAAATTTCCCGCCATTTTTAAGTATTCTGCTGACCTAAAATTAATTATAAATTATGTGTTAAAATTACATATTTCTTAAGTCATTAATGCAAATAAAGATGGTCATGACAAATGCAAATGTAACCAACTTCATCAATTTTATCGGAAAAGCTTCCATCAAACAAAGAATAAACCAATAAAATTATTTTTGTTAAAAATGACAATGTGCTCTTACTTTTGAAATCTTCTGCACATTGCGTTATAAATACAGTTTATTAACAGGTCTGAAAAAAAACAAAGGTAGCTTTGGTTGCAAAGTGGTCATTGCATCGCAATGCCTCTCAGTACCTAGGTTCGAACACCCCTCCAGAAGAATCTAGCCAAAATTTGTCAGTTCCCTTACCGAAGGTCGGCGTTTTTCGCTTGGTACCCTGGTTTCCTCCACCAAGAACCTTGACTGGGACAAGAAACATCATTACTTCACTTAAAAAACGGCTACATTTACATTACATTTATTTCATTTAGGTTTATCTTATACTTCTTGAAGGTTGTGTACAAACCTGGTCTAATATTGTCGTTATATTTTGTTCAGTTTCTTCAGATACGTTCCAAGGATCTTTTTCGTGCACCATTAAGGCATCAAGTGTTCCTTTTTCTAAAACAATGTCAAAACTCTCAGGACCATAGGACATATCAAAGACGTCCATTACATCCCACTTCATCTCCGGACAGATATCTTTGTATTTACTGTTCATTTTATCGATCACTATCGAGGAATAATCCATGTTAGTGATGTAACGGTATCCGTCTTTGTACATTGATTCACTTAGAGAACTGTTACCACAGCCTGAAAAATTAATCAATTTAAACCTATACATGTATAAATGCAAAACATATCTAGGGAAAATAGATTACGTAATTCATGTAATGAAGACATCAGTGATGGATTTCATTATATTTTAAAATGCAAGATTTTTGGAATATAAAAAATATACCTTATAACTTGGAATCAGACAAAAATCGTCTCATATTAATTTATGCAAGTTATCAAAATAATTAAGAGAGAGTCAGTTCTCCAGGTTAAACTATGTTAAATATATATTTAAATATCTGTATATATTCACTTTTGTATGTTGTTGTACTTGTATTTATATTTGTGTGTATTTTCTCATTATTGTAACTCAAAAAGAGAAATAAAGAAACTGGAAACTTGTTTTTTCCACCTGACGCCCCGTTACAAAGTATTTTGTTACCAAGTGTAAAGTCGAACCTTTACTAAAATGGTCGTTTCTTTTGAATAGTTTGTTCTGTTGTTGTTGGAACAGTGGAATATTTCCAAACGTCTTCTAATTTTACATTATAACAATTAAATGATTATTAAATAGGATTAAAAGACATATTTTTAATTATCTAAAACCTTACTATATCAAGATGTCTTGATAATTATATTTATCAAGTTGCATGGTCATTAAGGCATCCGACAGTAAGAAATTAGACATCCCTAGCATTGCAAATTAAGAAGCGCTGCAATACAGTAATGGTGATTACCATTATAGCCCCCGAGAAAACTGCCTCGGTAAAGAAATATTAAGTTCAATTCAATTCAAATGTTATTGCCATATAAGTCAAAATACAACTTGTGACAACGTACAGGTAAAGGATTTTAAAAGAAAAGAAATTTTCTCTCTTTTTTTACAGAATAATAAAAAAATGTTTCTAAAATTTTAGATTCGTTACACTTCTTTGTTTACGTGGTCATTTTAAATAACGTCCATTTTCTATAAACACTAGGGACAGAACGTAGTGTGAGAAAGTTTGTCAGTTCACTTGCCGAAGGTCGGTGGTTTTCTCCGGGCACTCCGGTTTCCTCCACATCCCAGAACTGACCGCCTCGAAATAAGTGAATGAATCTTGACTGGGGCGTAAAACACCATTACTCCACTCCACTCCTTTTCTATAAACAAAATATTATCATTAATTCGAAATCGTGTAAAATTCGTCTTATTTCAAATTTTGTTTTTAAGCTAATATCTTTAAACAGATGTAGTTTATTACTCTCGTTAAAACTTTTTATTCCATTGTCAAACAAGTTCGAGTAAAATTTATTTAAACTATCTGTAATAAATGTATAGGTTTGTATATGATTGAAATTTCTACAAATTTTGAGAATTTGTTATTTTATCAGATCCAATACTGAATTCATGCAAAATATCCTTGATTGTGTACCACGTAAAAATGCTTTGTAAAAGTCAAGTTAAGGATCGTGTGAAATCACAATATCTGTAACAGACAACTAAAGGTATTCTCTGCTTGTACTTAATAGACATTAAAATGTCTGGTTGGGATGTGGTTAAAATGTCTGGGTGGTGTGGTTGAACTAGTTTTAATGACACAAACCTCTTATAATTTCACTGAAGTTTTTAAAGATTTTTAAAATCCTGCTCTCACAAATGTATTGCCTCGGTAAATGTCACGTTACGGCTTGTACAGACTTTTATCAGCAAATTTTGATAATTAATAAATACCACAGGGGCTTGGTGTCAACCCGGGATTTTTGTATTCATAAACTTGTTCATACATATCGATAACTTTGCACTTTTGGATTTCCAGTAAATAAATAAATATAATTTAAAATGAAAAAAAAAAGCAAACTTAATGTTTGAAAATTTAAAATAAATGTTATATCATTTTTATTCTTATTTAATTTGTTTCAAGTTAGCAATATCATAATACAGTCCACAAGGTAAAATTCTTACAGGTAAAATTGGAACAGACTATAATTGTTTGTTTGAACAGCAACAAACCCAGAAAGGGACAATAATGAATATTTGTTTTTTAGGAAAGGGACAATCATGAACAGACCCTTTGCACATCAATTTTTAACAAACTTAAAAAAATTCAGAAAAATAACATTAAAAACAAGCCCCTGTGATAATTACATAATAACTTGCCTAAGTGTAGTATTGTGTCATTATCTTTGATATCGTCTATTATCAGATGTCTAAACGCTCTGTAATCAGAGAACCAGTCGTAGCATTCTTCTGTTACGTAACGGTTATCCCAATATTCTTTCTCTCTGTAGTCTTCGTTAGATTTTGGTAACTCCATGCTAATTCCTGAGTAGCAGAAATAGAAAATACACAATTGATAACGCTGGATCCATTTCTGAACAATACGTGTGTGTGTGTGTGGTTATCCAGATAGCAGAATAAACACAACAATAAGTACACATATCGATCACATTTATAGCATTTTTATAATAAACTCTTGTCTTACCTTAAAACAACAAAACAAGAATTGACTTCTCTTTGTTTATTAAAACTGATACTTGCGTTATAAATATGTACACGTGTATCTTTTAAATAGGACATATAAATTGAGGAATGAGGTCAAGATAAAGAGATGACTCGGCTCTGTAGAGCGGATATTAAGAGACGACAACAAAAACAATAATAATAATAATCATCATCATCATCATCATCATCATCATCATCATCATCATCACTCAAACTCAATTACAATAATTGGTTATGTTAACTGAAATAATAATAATAATAAATAGATCTAATAAATCTTTTATTGGTATGCTGGATTACAGAGTTCACCATATTAACATACATAGTACATACTGCAGTAAACAAGACTTAAAACAATTAGAGATAGTTACATAAGCTATAATTAGACCTATAATAACATTTTTACTGCTTCATATAACAACTATTAGTCTGTTCTGTTCCTTACTTCTAAAGCGGTAATGTAATATTTGTAAAGAGCCTGACAATCTGACCATGTTTCAGGATTCAATTAGTCCTGAAAATCATGACTCTTAACGGCGTTGCTATATGGATATGTGCCGTTGTTACGGCACATATCCATATAGCAACGCCGTTAAGAGTCATGATTTTCAGGACTAGGATTCAATAATCTTTTTATATAATTCTAATAATTTTCAGTTGAATTTTGATCTACATTGTTATTTATTTTCATATTGAAAGAGTTAATTAGAATAATTTGCAGTTGAATTTTGATCTACATTATTATTTATTTTAATATTGAAAGAGGTAATTAGAATTATTTCGTATATTATTATATTTAGAACATTCAAGGAGGAAACGAATCTCATTATCAACCTTTGGACAAAATTTGCAAAGCCTTTTATCCCTAGGTAGTTTAGGTCTTGTGTATCTGCCTTTTTCAATGTTTATAAGATGTGCGCTGATTCTCAATTATGTTACAATTGACTTAATATATTTTGGTTGGTCTAGTAACAGATAACTTGGGATAACTTTTACTACTGTAATTATAAACCAAGCTAAATGTTGAAAGTTTACTATCAATAGTTTTATTTTTTACATTGTTTATTTTTTATTGGAAGTAAATAAATAAATAAATAAATAAATAACAAGCCATCACGTTTAGATGAAATAAAGCCATAAAAACCATTTGTTTCCGCGGTTCCAAATGTCTCTTCAGTGAGAAGGTGTGCAGTACGGCAATTTTAGACAATTTATTAATATCGGCAAGCTAGATTATCTTTCTCTTTTATCACCGGAACTCAAAATTTAGAATCTATTCAAAGACGGCAGTTCTTTATTTGTTGTTTATAATGTTGTTTAACGTTGAACCAGTAGTTTTAAAGCCAAAAACAAAGTTTTGTAAAGAATGAGTTTCTAAAAGCCGAGCAATCCGCCTATAGGAAAATGCCAAGAAACAAGGTTACACCTTTGGGAGACCTCTATATCCCAACATCGACTCGAGGGCAAATGCAAATCAATTTTAGCCTATCGCGACTTTATAAAAAATAACGTAATAAAGACATCTCAAAATTGTTACTAGGAAAAAATCTTAATATGAAAACGTGTCATTGGTCGTTTTCTCACACTATTATTATCCGTGATAGTAAAGAGCAAAATTCATAATACATGATTTTCGACTGTGAACTAATGCAGCGCCTACATTGCAATGACAATAGCTCCGTGTTTTACATGCTTTATAACGTTGCTTTGTATACTTTAAACTTGTATAGGAAACGCACGTGTATTGACCAGTGGCCTGACGATAGATAATATCGTTGTTAGATATACGACATGTATTGAAAATAGTTTCAATATGTGTTCAGATGGGCAGTGCGTAATTTAATTGGGTTATTTGTTGAAGAAGCAAATACACTGCGTTTAAATGAGAAAAAAAATTGTAAAAGTAAAAAAAAAAATACTATAAAATATATTAAAACAAATAAAAAACGGACACAAGATTCGAACCCAGGACTTTGAGGTTATTATTTCCTACGTCCTACCACACAGCCAGCGTAGATGATATGGAAATCGTATGCTAGCTAATATCACGTATGTATGTTTTTTGGGGCGATAAAGGAGTAATGTGCTTTATCTTTATCCCCAAATTTCAATGCCAGCGAATCCCTCTCCATCAGCCAAAATTTGAAAAACAGAAGATGAAATATAGAAGTTTTGGTAGTCAAAATATCTTTGATGGAGAGGAATGAGCTCTATGCGTATTAATTGAAAAACACGGTTATTTTCATCAAATTTTCGTATTTGTATGGAAGTATACGGAATGCGGTATTCTGAAATGTATGTTTAAACGCATAATGTAATGTTTTATCAAACTTTTGATATTCAAAACTGTTTCGTTTTGGTACTCACTTTTTTATGCTTACAGTGTAAATATCATTGGGTGTCTTTGGGCGAGACCACGGGGGGTGTACCAAATAACCGAAAATCGCATCCAGCCGATGAATACGCGCTCTATGGCATCCGTCCGATGGTCACGTCATACAACCGCGTGTTACAGCATCCAGCGGAGGAAAATCTCCACGGTTAGATACAGGTAAAGGGACTATTTTGCGAATTTACAAGGTTTTGCTTAAGTCAGAGAATGGAATATGGTGTAAGAATGGTCTTGCACTGTATTGACATCGTCAGATTGCATATGACATACAGAATAATCAAACTAACTCCAGAACTGTTACACTGAGCAGACAATGTCGATTTTTTTCAATGTAAAATGTTTAATCGTACGTGTAAAGGTACAATTTTTTATGTACCCGCTGACAACACAACACTCTTTTTGCTCCCTATTGGAGACTATTTTTTCAACACTTAAGAGTCGAGTAAAAATTGCTCTCGTGCAAAATCGTCGTAACACTGGAAACAACCTCATTAATAATTAATATGGCGGCCAGCGACGCATTTTCCACATACTCTAAATTAAAAATGTTAGCAATTTATAATTGTATTGAAGAATTGTGCGAAAATAACCTTATACTAAATAGTTTTGACAACAAACAAAGTTTCAAGACAAGGAGTCCAAACCACGTGGTTAATCCAGTCAATGTGACGGCGAAATGTCATCTTACGCTCCTCCCATGACTGCAACTGTATGTAAATCCCACGTGTAACTGGATACGTAAAAAAAATACATAACACATAGCGGCTGTTTACCTACCGTTAGTTTGAAGCCATCTTTGTTCTTCTCACTCCTGCTGAATAGGTAGTGAAATTTCGACCCGCGAACAACGTTCGGGGTTCGTGTTTTCAGCGTTTGGGCGACAGTTTTGCACAAGAAAAACGATCTCGTGCCGAGAACTGTTCGCCCAAAGACACCCATTGTAACAAATTTAAAATTATGAATTCTATAGGCGGATGCCTTGGCTTATCGAGAATCATCCTTTGCCGACATCAATCTATAGGAACACATTCATGTTTGCGCGAGATATATAAGCATTTGTTGTAGTGTGTCTTGTACTAGCGCGCACACGGGAATAATTTCTATAAAGGTGCTAGCTCACGTAGTCATTATGCCTCAGACAAGCATTATACCATGTTCTCTAGTCACGTTATCCTGTAATCGGATGAACCACTCGATATTCTGTCGTTAACCGAGCACAAAACGAGGAAGAAGTATCTTACATTTTGAAGTCGGATGTACGGCTCGACCGCGGTTGCCCAAATTTGAGTACAGAAAGGCAAGTAAATAAATTTATTTCATATATCCTATGTTAATTAATACAACAAGTACTTAACCTTTTGTCAGGCAAAGTCTACACGAATGTAGCTTCCAGATTATTTTCTTTGTGAATTATTGGTATTATTTAAACGGCGACACATGGGTGACTTCATGTTTTCCTTTTTTTTTTCACTCAGAAGTTTTTGTGTGCCGCCAGTTAAGTCAACTATTCCGTAATAAAAACATGTTTGTGTATTTGTGTGATGTGCAAGTTGTGTATTGTGGTTTGTCATGTACTAGCACTCATGGCGACTTTCTGTAAAAGTGTCAGCTCACAATGTGCCACAGACAGACATACTCCTCCATGGATAACACATAATGGTACCAGATGAACAAGTCAATAATCTATACTAATGCGAGCAACTGGTGAGATAGCTGTATCTCAGGTTTAAAGTCTTATGTGTGGCACAGCCAGGGTTCAACCCCATTTCCTTCGCCCTCAAGCCATTTTAAAGTAAAAGTATAAAAAGTAAACATACCACCTTGCTTATAGACTCTGTAAAAACATTTGTCAACAAAGATTTTATTTTAGAAAAAAGGCCCAATCAGTAATTATATCTTGTTTTTCATATGACAAAAAATGTCTATACAGTAAATACATAAATATGTACACATATTTGGCAGAATTAGTACATCAATGAACCTGTAGACATTTTTAGGTTTTTGCTATTTATTTAACAGCAGGCATCTTGGAATTTAGACCAACATGTGGTATTTGATTTTAAATATTTATCAACCAAGGACCTTCCATACCTAATTTTATTTGAATTGGCCCATCAGTTTCTGAGAAGATTAAAGTTTATGGACACATTGATGCACTCAAATAAACATGTACACACTTTACCATACCATAAGCTCATCCTGGCTTGGCTAGTTAAGCTAAACAAGAGGATTATGAAGGCCATGGACGCTCACCTGAGAATGATGTACACTCAGCCTGATTTTGGCAAACTGGAGCTTCTATTTTTAAAAGAGATTTTTCCTATATTTCGAACTAGTGACCTACTTATTGACCCAAATTTGATGAAGATTGAACTAAAATTGGGGCCTCAGGAGTGTTAACAATGTTTTTTTTTTTTATTATTTGACCTAGTGACCTGCTTATTGAACCAACATGGCCCATATACGAATTTGAGCTAGCTTTTGTATAGAGGATCAATCTGACAAATTTTGATGAAAATTGGACTAAAATTTGGGCCTCAGGAGTGTTAAGAAGGTTTTTCTATTATTTGACCTAGTGACCTACTTATTGACCAAACATGGCCCATATACGAACTTGAGCTAGTTTTTGTCCAGAGGATCAATCTGACAATGTTTGATGAAGATTGCACTCAAATTTGAGACTCAGGAGTGTTAACAAGGTTTTTCTATTTTTGACCTAGTGACCTACTTATAGACCCAACATGGCCCATATACGAGCTTGAGCTAGCTTTTGTATAGAGGATCAATCTGACAAAGTTTGATGAAAATTGGACTAAAATTTGGGCCTCAGGAGTGTTAAGAAGGTTTTTCTATTATTTGACCTAGTGACCTACTTATTGACCGAACATGGCCCATATACGAACTTGAGCTAGTTTTTGTCCAGGGGATCAATCTGACAATGTTTGATGAAGATTGCACTCATATTTGGGCCTCAGGAGTGTTAACAAGGTTTTTCTATTATTTGACCTAGTGACCTACTTATTGACCCAACATGGCCCATATACGAACTTGAGCTAGCTTTTGTCTTAGTATCAATCTGACAAAGTTTGATGAAAATTGGACTAAAATTGGGGCCTCAGGAATGTTAAGAATGTTTTTTTATTATTTGACCTAGTGAGCTACTTATTGACCCAACATGGCCCATATACGAACTTGAGCTAGTTTAATTTTTGTCCAGGGGATCAATCTGACAATGTTTGATGAAGATTGCACTCAAATTTGGGCCTAAGGAGTGTTAACAAGGTTTTCTATTATTTGACCTAGTGACCTACTTATTGACCCAACATGGCCCATATACGAGCTTGAGCTAGTTTTTGTCCAGGGGATCAATCTGACAATGTTTGATGAAGATTACACTCAAATTCGGGCCTCAGGAGTGTTAAAAGCTGCAAAGAAAAAATTTAAACGGTGCTAATCTAATTAATGATGTTCCTAATGAACATTGTTACATATGGTTCAACGATAAAAGTTGAATTAATGCAGAAATTACAGTATTTAACCAGCGAGTGCAGCATTTGGGATCTAATATTAGATCATGGTTACGTCATCAAAACCCGTGTCATTTAAACATAACTTTAAAAATGGTGAAATACGATAAATTAAACCGAGAACTTCGTTGAATTTGTCATTTGTGACTCAGTAAGGGATACATAACACCATTTCAAATACATCTGGATATTTATTAAGGACAATTAATGCAATTTATCATGTTTCACCTTTGATTCATGGGTTTTTCTGTACATCTGTGTGCATGCTCCAAGCTCATAATTACCATCATTAAACATTGACCAAACAGTCAGAGGATTCTGTTTTTTTCAGCTAAAAGAAATGAAATTTTAGAAAATGAATCTCACGGATTGTGGTTACAGGATTTCTATTTCTAAAAAAAATATATTTTTAGAAAATCAAAAAAAATTCAGAAAATTGAAAAACTTAATGCAGCTTTAACAAGGTTTTTCTATTATTTGACCTAGTGACCTACTTATTGACCCAACATGGCCCATATACGAACTTGAGCTAGCTTTTGTCAAGAGGATCATTCTGAGCAAGTTTAATGTTGCATTCAAATTGTGGCCTTAGGAGTGTTAACAATCCAGAGTTGAAGCACAACGCACGACGGACCCATTACAATAGCTCACTTAAGCTAGCTTTGTACTCAGGTGAGCTAAAAACCTGTAATATTTGTTACAAGGCTATACATCCTGACAAAGTCCCATTACATATGGGCCCTGTCCTGTTCTTGAAAACTTAAAACCCTTTAATCAATAATAAATAAATGTTTTGCCTACATAACCTTTTAGAATTTATGAAATACTAGTGTCTCAGCTCAATTTGTTCATTGAATTTGTTCATTTCTGCTTAAAAATTTGGTAATGATCTTGACCCCATTTTGAAGGGCAAAAAAGGTCACAACCTTCAACCTTTAACTCTGAGCTTTACTTCATGTAGAAAAACAGTGTTACAAAAACTCCAAAAATAGGTCATGAACTCAACTTTAAATTTGCTCCAATATGGATAAGTCATAGGGTGTTGTCATGTGATGCTGCAAACAAATTGGTATTGCACAAATCTAGATGTGTTCCATACCAAGTTTCATTAAAATTGCATAGGCTTACACAGTGACTTTAAACTGAAGGTTTAAAAAACATTTTTAAATTTATTTCATCATAATTTTTACAAATTGCCTACATGTATTCTGGTATTTATAATCAGGATAAGAATTCAACATTAAAGTAACTCTTATTTTATCAACATTTCAATATGTTAACTGTAGCAAACTTATTTTGGCAAATAAACTAGCTTATTCAGAGAATATATGTCAATATTAATGTCGACAATCAATGGCAATCTAAAATATAAAATAAGATTGCTAATATGACATTTAATATTATATAACAATTTTTCTTTAAATTATTCCTGTTTTTGTTCTTTCCTAAGTTTTTTTTAAGTTTGTCGTAATTTTTCTGTTATGCTCTTGAACTACTGCTTAATTTCCGCTTAAAACTGCTTTTATTATTTTTTTCTGTATCTGCTGGCATTTTTTATCTTCATTACTGTTGTTGATTTATTTTTTCTCTCCTTCTGTTACTTCTTTATCAGGCTTCTCTGTTTTTGCCTCTTCTTGGATGGCTGTTTCCCCTTGGGTTGTTGTTTCCTCCTTGGTGGCTGCCTCTGCTTGAAAGGTTGTTTCCTCTTGGATGAGGTTTTTACCTTGGATGGTTGCTGCCTCATTCTCTTGCACTTTTTCACCTTGAAGAGTTTTTATTATCCCAACTAGCTCATACTTTAACTTTTCATCAAGTGTGTATCTGCACCATTTTTGTACATAATTCTGAAATAAGCCAGTAACAAACTGTGAGTGTATAGACTAAATTGTACCTGCCAGTCAAGATTACTTTTACTTGTACTGAAATTTAAAACTCAATAAATAGCCAATATGAGCATATATATAAATGACCTTCCTTTGTCCAGATTAAATGAACAATCTAAAATAAATTAGACAAAAATTGTTGCCTTTTTTTGTGATAACACTGTTTTAGTATGATTTTACATGGTGACCTACTTTTGACCCACTAAGACATACCTTGACATACTTTTTGTGTAAAAACATCATGAAGAGCATGTCTAATTAATAAATGCATGAAATCTTTGCTGTATTGTCAAATAGCCAAAATAACACCAAAAGAAAAAAAAAACAACTAAGTCAAGACATTTACCATGAGCAATCAAAAAACAGTAACAATTAAAACGTCATATATTTTATATAAAAAAGATACAGAGCAATTTGGAAAAATAGAAAATAGGTTCACTATTTTCTAACATTTTCTCAGAATGTAGCAAAAACAAAAAGGTAAAAAGTATGGATTTTGCTTGACATGGCAAATATTAGTACATTTGCGTGCGTGTGTGTGTGTGTGTGTGTGTGTGTGAGAGAGAGAGAGAGAGAGACTATACCTCTATAAGATTCAACATTTTGCTGGTATCTGCATTTGGATCTTGTGGTAGAATGTTAAAAATATCAGACGCAGGATGAAGTTCACATAACAGACAGATGAGATCATAAGCATCAGATATCCTATATGTTAAAATAAATCAAACATAAATAAAAATAACAACAAATAACATCTGTTTATTAAATATCCATTCTACTGAACTTTAAAACATTAAATCGTTGAAAGAATACACAATACAAACATGAATATGTAACTAGAATTCAACAAAACCTCATACATGTGGATTCCAGACTGTTTGTACTGTAGATTACTTCTATTTTTTATCTGTGAGACATTCCACTGTAAATTTAGTTATAATTGGCCCAATACTTCCAGAGTTTTATTGTAGATATTACCTCTATGTAAAGGTCACTAAAAGTCTATTAAGAAAATTGGATTAATGAAGTTCTATATTTGGACCATATATACATTACATGTTGTATTTATCTGATGCATAAATCATTTAATTTTATACTTTGTTTCTTTTTTTTTTTACATGAAGATAGTGTTGTGTAGTAAAAAGATAATGCACATACTTCAGAATTAAAGTTATCTCAAATCAGAGCAGAGTAGATTCAAGTCACAGTGCTTTATGCCCAGAAATAAGGAGTGAAAAAAGTGTTTGGAGAAAACGTACCAAACTTTGGCAGGCTATCTGACAGACCCTTTTCCTTACTCGTGTTGAGTTATGTCCCTTGATATGACCTCTCTAGTAACTGATTTCAAAACAAAGGTTGACACTGAATTCGAGTTGAAGTTAATAAATAATGACATTAATTTGACACTGGAATTTACCAGTACTGTTCTAAATTAAATGTTAAAACACCAAAATCTTAAATCCAACATTCATTGTATATCACCTTTGTAATTTTATATTTGTCTGAAAAAATTTATTTTACAAAAACAGAATATTTCAATATGAACAAAGACACATGTTTAATATTTTCATAAATGATAAAATAAACCACAACAGAGTAGTCAAAACAAGGCCATTACCCGTAAAAATGGTTAATATTTATTTCATTAATATTTAAAGAATTTTTAATTATATAACCTTGTTGAATCATTGAAAATTTTGAATTATAAGTGACAAATAATATAACAAAATGTTCCATGCTCAATATCCTGTCTTGAATTTTTACACTTGTTAAATATTTTAATACTTTTTTATTTTAATCTAATTTTCAGTTAAATTTTCCATTTACAAATAATTTAATCACTCCAAGGATACCAATATGACATTTCATAATAAAATATGCTAATTCATGGAGACAAAGGGCACCACACCTGTATTTAGTCATGCCCAAGCAAACAGGTTATTTACTTAATCCAAGACTACGTGGTCATCTATATTATGTGCCCTAATTACGACTTCAAATTGCTAATTAATTACTTCAATCCCAGATTGGTCACAGGTCAGGTGCTGTAAGGGTAATGATAAGAAATCTTGTGCTTTTTAACTAAAACTTTAATAACGAGGATATGTTTGTCATAAAAAAATGTAGTTAGACTCAAACTACTTACCAAAACTACAGCTGCAGTATTTATATGCCACATTTTCCATTTTTAGTGAAATATTTGATTTTAACTTTCAGGTGGTTTAACAAAATATTTTTGATTGGTTAATATATCTGACTACTTATATCCAGACTTTTATTGTATTTTTATCTTTCATTTTTTATTATCTAGATTTATACACAATCAGATAATTTTTCTATTCTTTTTATCCCAGTTATTCAATTAAAGCTGATAAATAAAGTATCAGTGGTTTTAGAGTTAATCAATGTAATTCATAAAGTATCAGTGGTTATAGAGTTAATCAATGTAATTCCAGTCTGTCATATACTTGTAATAAGATTCAGTTTAGTTTTTCACTTTGCTTTAATTTTAGATTTGATGCCAGAAGTGTTCACACTGTAAACTATAAAATAACGTTGAGGTTTAACAGTAGTCATCTGCAAAAAATGTCCAAAGTAGTGTCCTAAATGTCCAAAAGTAGTGTCCTAAATGTCCAAACATAAATCTAAATATATTCAATACAGTGCCAACCTTGTTTTAATATTGGTGAGATATCAAGAGATCCTACATGACTGTTATATGAAACTGGTCCATTAAGGGTCCCTTTTCCTATATAAGGAGTTGGGAAATATCTCCAATTTTTAGTTCTAAGCAGAGCGTCTGAGATTCAAATCTCTGAAACTGTGATCTCTCTGTCTACAAGGCAAATTATATTATTTTGTACTTTGTTGAGGTTTCAATAAATGACAAATACAATACTTACAAAGAACGAGTAAGCATATCTTTCAATATACCCTCAAAATTTCTATGCCAAGCAAAATGAAAAACCATTGGTCCAAAATGTCTTGAGGATCTTAACATATCATAATCTCGGTTGAATCTTAGATTTATATGGGAATACACTTTTTTTACAATCTGAAAAATATCAATAATAATTTTTATAGATTAAATTTCCTTTGAACAAAATTTTTTATATTTTTATTTCCCAAACCATACTTTTTGTATTTTTTTTTTATCTGACTTGTATGAATACAAAACAAAAAAAAAAAAAAAAAAAAAAAAAAACAAAAAAACAAAAAATTAAATATCTGAATCACACTCAGAAATAATTTTTTATTGTTTAACAATAGACTGCATTTGTTTGTTTTCATTAACAATTCTATGAGTAAATCTGAAACAAAATCACATTCTTAATTTCTTATCATTATCTTAACATCACAGCATAATTGTGCTGAATTAGAGCATAGTGGAAAATACTCTTCGGTGTGTGAAGCACACCAAGAGAAATACAATCTATATCTAGATAACAGGCATCATCACAAACCACAGATATGAGTCTGCAAGCTTCCCCCAGTGAAGAATAGAGAGATTCATTGTGAATTACCTGTGGGTCAACGACTGTGGATAACAGATTGACATTTTAATGTCATTGAAAAAAAGGCAGCTCATTAATTAACATTTAACAACAGCAAAAAAGTAATGAAACATCAAAATTGTGTGTGTGATTCTGGGAATTTGTCTGTATTTTTGCATATGTATATGAGAGAGAGAGAGAGAGAGAGAGAGAGAGAGAGAGAGAGAGAGAGAGAGAGAGAGGAGGACTTACTCTATGATAATTTGGATCTTCAGGTTCAAACTGTACACAAACACTATTTAAAATATATTTATACTTTTTCTGTTTTAGTAATTTCTGAAATAAACAGTATATAAATTACTTATAACTTGGATTATGAATGTATTTCAGAACTTTAACAAGGGAGATAATTTCTTGTTTGTGACTACTTGTGCCGCAGCAGCAGCAATATGCACCATTTCAAAACTGCATGAATCATGTTATACAAACTTTCCTCAGATACATTTTTCCATTCTGTACCAACCACTTCTTGCCCATCTCTCTGTCTATTCAGAAATATCCACAAAATCTTTAGAAATTCTATTTCACAAAATACAAAATAAAAGTTGTGAAGATAAGAAATATTATTTTGAAAATACAAAATAGCTATTGCCAGCAGGCAAAATAGTATTTTTAAAAAATTTTAAATACTGTTTCAAAAATATGAATTACATGTAACTATTGCAAATATATGAAATATTATTTCAAATATTTTTCACAAATGTTATCTTACGGGATACACAGACACATTCATATATGTAATTCATTTGAGACTATAATTCAACCATTTTTCCAAACACTGGTTAAGCCCGATAGTTCTTTTAGCATGCATTCAACCATTTTTGCATTCCCATTATCATATAAGAATATTTACTTCTAAATAAACATCATCAAACATCTTTGGTATATGATACAGCTTTCCTTCTTTGGGATAATAAACATGTAGAATTCTATCACGCTCATCTGACTCTGCTAGTCTCAATGTTCCATCTGTCTCTCTCACAACTATAGCTCTTTTCTATATCAAATAAAACAATAAAATGTTTTACAATATAAAGTGAAATTTTGACTTTTTTATGTTATTATATTCAAAAGATGCTAAAAAAGTATGTTCAGACAAAGTAATGGTTTCAATTTAATCTAGTACATATGCACTTAAACACATAACATTCCAGTTATCAAAATTTCATTTTTGACCAAAAATATAGCAACGGTGAATATTTTTCACCTGAATAATGCAGATCAGCAGAAGAAATTACTAGAGTAATTTCAACAACAGGTGTCAATAAACACAGATAAATGCTTTGATTTTTTTTCCAAGATCTGGTCTTGTAACCTAATTGACTTATAACATTTATAATTAAACATGGCTCATGACACATGTATAGACTAATTCTTTGATGGTGTACACCTGTACCAAGTTTAATCAAATTCCAATGACCAGGCAGATGGACATACAGACACAGATGAATAGACACACAGACAGACTGACTGACAGAAAGTGAAATTTTAGAAACCTAAAGTGCATGGAAAATAAATTAAAATTTCACTTTGCAGAATGTATTTAGTTGTATAATTGGAAGGAAAGCTCCGTAAAACTGCTCAGATCAAATTATGTCAGTGCCAATCAGACATAATACAATCAATTGGTTCATGACAAAAAATGTTCAAATGGATTTGCTATTTCTGGTCAGTATGACCTTGATTGTTGGTCAAGGTCATCAACTTTGTAACACTGGTGGAGCTTCATGTCCTGAAGATATGTTTTATGAAATTTCAAGCTTCTAGGACATGACAGAAAGATGTTTAATAATTGTTTTTTTGTTTTTCTTCTTCAGGTCACTGTTACCTTTAATTAATTTTGTAAAAAAGTAATTGCTTTAATTCAGTTTTCAGTTACCTGTACTTAACATGAAAGGTTTTAATTTCTAATTAATCAGTTATAGATTTTACACAATAATAAATTCCTGTTTATTCTCTGCTGATATTCTTAACCTTGTTTATACCTTGTCAAGTGCATGTGTTCCTTCCTATCTTTTCTGGCATTCTTCTGAATATTTTCAACATATCTGATAACCTTCTATTAATTAACCTTGCTTAGTTCTCTTCCGGTACATTTACATAGTATTTAACCTCTTGCTAAATATTTACCCTTCTGGTACCCCTACTGATAAAATTACCCTTTCTTGTACCAATTTCAGTGTTTCAACATGTCGTGAACCTTTACTGGTTTACCCTAGCTGCAACCCCTTCTAATACATTCACCTTATTTGACACTCTTCTTTATAAATTTACCCTTTGTGGAACCCCTTCTGATATATCTATGAACACCATCTTGTTTTCAAGAGCACCAGCTAATTTTTCATCTTTGACCAAAACATGGTTAATTGGTTTCCATGGTTGCATCACTGGTGGCATTTGTAATGCCTTCCTTTGCTTATTTTCATATTGTCTTTCCATCTATAAATATAAAGTTTTAATAAGTTGGTAAACAAGATGTTGAAATGTTTAACTTGACCTCTTCAGTTCTCAGGGGATACTTGATTTCGATCGACTGTTTGAAGGCAATAAGAAAATGTATGATTATGTTTACATTAACATTTGTACAACAATATGGAATTTGACTGATCTACTAAAGTCTAACTGGTTATGCTTTGATAACCAATTGGTCAGATCTTAGTGAAGGAATATTTGTTATTCACTTGTCAAAAGTATGTGGTTTTCTCTGGGTAATCTGGTTCACATTACCACCTGAGAACTTACAACAATACACAGTTGAATCTCAATAGTTTGAACTCCAAAGGGAGTTTGTCTTATTCTATGTTCCAGTTAAACCAAGTTATTAATCAAAATCAAGTTTGTGAGGTGCTAGATGTTCTGGTTTTCTCTACCATCCCAGGACTTACCACTGCAATTAATTTAGTCAAAATTTGGTACCTAAAACTCTTTGGGTAAAATATTTTGACTTATCTGAAGTTCAAGTTATAATCATTTAGTGTTTAGTTTGCACTATCTAGTGAAGTTGTCCCTGGTCATGTTCAGCTTGGTTTGCATTATCTAGTGATTGTTGTCCCTAGTCATGTTCAGCTTGGATTGCTCTATCTAGTGATTGTTGTCCCTAGTCATGTTCAGCTTGGTTTGCTCTATCTAGTGAGCTGTGAGTATTGTCCCTAGTCATGTTCAGCTTGGTTTGCACTATCTAGTGATTGTTGTCCCTAGTCATGTTCAGCTTGGTTTGCCCTATCTAGTGATTGTTGTCCCTAGTCATGTTCAGCTTGGTTTGCACTATCTAGTGATTGTTGTCCCTAGTCATGTTCAGCTTGGTTTGCCCTATCTAGTGATTGTTGTCCCTAGTCATCTTCAGCTTGGTTTGCACTATCTAGTGATTGTTGTCCCTAGTCATGTTCAGCTTGGTTTGCACTATCTAGTGACTGTTGTCCCTAGTCATGTTCAGCTTGCTTTGCACTATCTAGTGATTGTTGTCCCTAGTCATCTTCAGCTTGGTTTGCACTATCTAGTGACTGTTGTCCCTAGTCATGTTCAGCTTGTTTTGCACTATCTAGTGATTGTTGTCCCTAGTCATGTTCAGCTTGGTTTGCCCTATCTAGTGATTGTTGTCCCTAGTCATGTTCAGCTTGGTTTGCACTATCTAGTGATTGTTGTCCCTAGTCATCTTCAGCTTGGTTTGCCCTATCTAGTGATTGTTGTCCCTAGTCATCTTCAGCTTGGTTTGCACTATCTAGTGACTGTTGTCCCTAGTCATGTTCAGCTTGTTTTGCACTATCTAGTGATTGTTGTCCCTAGTCATGTTCAGCTTGGTTTGCTCTATCTAGTGAGCTGTGAGTGTTGTCCCTAGTCATGTTCAGCTTGGTTTGCACTATCTAGTGATTGTTGTCCCTAGTCATGTTCAGCTTGGTTTGCCCTATCTAGTGATTGTTGTCCCTAGTCATGTTCAGCTTGGTTTGCACTATCTAGTGATTGTTGTCCCTAGTCATGTTCAGCTTGGTTTGCACAATCTAGTGATTGTTGTCCCTAGTCATGTTCAGCTTGGTTTGCCCTATCTAGTGATTGTTGTCCCTAGTCATGTTCAGCTTGGTTTGCACTATCTAGTGATTGTTGTCCCTAGTCATGTTCAGCTTGGTTTGCACTATCTAGTGACTATTGTCTCTAGTCATGTTCAGCTTGTTTTGCCCTATCTAGTGATTGTTGTCCCTAGTCATCTTCAGCTTGGTTTGCACTATCTAGTGACTGTTGTCCCTAGCCATGTTCAGCTTGTTTTGCACTATCTAGTGATTGTTGTCCCTAGTCATGTTCAGCTTGGTTTGCACTATCTATTGACTGTTGTCCCTTGTCATGTTCAGCTTGGTTTGCACTATCTAGTGACTGTTGTCCCTATTCATGTTCAGCTTGGTTTGCACTATCTAGTGATTGTTGTCCCTATTAATGTTCAGCTTGGTTTGCACTATCTAGTGATTGTTGTCCCTAGTCATGTCAGCTTGGTTCGCACTATCTAGTGATTGTTGTCCCTATTAATGTTCAGCTTGGTTTGCACCATCTAGTGATTGTTGTCCCTAGTCATGTCAGCTTGGTTCGCACTATCTAGTGATTGTTGTCCCTATTAATGTTCAGCTTGGTTTGCACTATCTAGTGATTGTTGTCCCTAGTCATGTCAGCTTGGTTCGCACTATCTAGTGATTGTTGTCCCTAGTCATGTTCAGCTTGGTAGTAATTAAGACCAAACAAGAAATGAGTGTTTCCAGTTTCCCGTCCAACACCTAAAGATAATCTTACCAAAATATTTTTCCATCTGTATTGCAGTTTTTATGTCTTTTATACTTTTTCTTCTATGTTTAGATTTTAGTTAGCTACAATGTTTTTTAGTTATGGTGTTTGTATAAATTATAATTCAAGCCTGTGTTTGATAACAATTCAATAAATATTTGCATTGCCAATGACCAAAATCTTTTAGGATAAATTAAAACACCAACAGAACCTATTTGTAGAAAGTGAAACCAGAAACACTTTTTTTAAAAAAATGTTTATAATTTTTTTTTAAATTTTTTATTTTATTTTATTTATTTATTTTTATGGTGGGGGGGGGGGGGTTGCAAACCAAAATAAAGCTATCTACCCCTGGTTGTTGTTTGTATGTCTACAAAAGGATTTAAAATTAACAGATTAAGGTAGCCATAAGCCAAGTTCAAGTTAAATGATGTACCGGTAATGATAAAAAATAGTCATGCGAACAAAAACATGTTTTGTAGTTCATTAGATTTATTTTACCAAAACATTTCAGTTTCAAGTTGACTGAAAATGTTTAGTTCCATGTCACAAATATTATTTTTATTTCATTCTCATTCACAAGCCTAAAATGTGTTACACTTATCCGAAATTATGAGATATCTAGTCCCTAAGCTTAAGATAACAAGACTTACATGTCTGTATTATGATCAATAAAGATCAATTCTTTCTGGAGTTTTCAAAAATACCTTGACTTACATCTGAATTCAAGATTATAAAATCCATAAACTTACATGTACAATGAATGTATAGAAAAGAATCAAAGTTTTTTTATTCTGCATGCACAGTATTTACATTTGAAATAGATTGAAAAATTCTCTTTTCGAGGATTTGGCTGTCGTTTTCTTATAAGATGATGCCATGTTCATTTGAGAATGACAATCACTTATTGTCTCTTGATGATGAAATCACACAAGGTCATGTGATTGTCTCTTGATGATGAAATCACACAAGGTCATGTGATTGTATCTTGATAATGAAATCACACAGGTTCATGTGATTGTCTCATGATAATGAAATCACACAAGGTCATGCAATTGTCTCTTGATAATGAAATCACACAAGGTAATGTGATTGTCTCTTGATGATGAAATCACACAAGGTTATGTGATTGTCTCTTGATAATTTAATCATACAAGGTCATGTGATTGTCTCATGATAATGAAATCACACAGGGTCATTTGATTGTATCATGATAATGAAAACATACAAGGTCATGTGATTGTCTCTTGGTAATGAAATCACACAGGGTCATTTGATTGTATCATGATAATGAAAACATACAAGGTCATGTGATTGTCTCTTGGTAATGAAATCACAAATCATGTGATTGTGTGCGATGTGTATATCTTAAACCTTTAATTGGCAGATACGCCAAACTATGCCATTCTGAATTTTGGACGGTCTGTTAAAATGGAATTTACCATAATGAAATTTTCGCTAAAGCCATATTTAAGTACGACAAATAAAATATGTCAAAACTTAAAATCATTACAAGTACCCTTTAAAAGATGTAAAACCCTATCATACATAAGCAGATACCAAAAGAAAAAAGATTCATCTGTAAGTGAAAGAATATTGACTTGAGTGTAAAACATTTCTCCATTCTTTGTTTTTCCTTTGAATATTTACCTTTTTAATTCCTCACTTGATACAAGTTCAAAAAAAGGTTTTTTAATGTTTTTCACTGTTCGTCGCTCTGAAATCTTTTCTGTATCAAATCCAGTAATTCTTTGCAATATTGTCTGTACATTTTGCCTCAGGAAATATGGTAATGGGTCTTTTTCTTCATATGTAAAGACAGTTTGTTCTTCTGTGTTTTCTCTAGTTTCTTGTAATAAACAGCTTGATGATGATAATGATTGCTTAGAATCTGCTTTAAAATAAAAAAAATTATTGAAAATCATATAATATGGATTTTTAAAAAAAATCTTGAAAATCAAATATTATGGGTTTTAAAAAAATTCTTGAAAATCAAATAATATGGGTTTTAGTAAATGGAATCTAACTCTATGAAGACATGCTGTAACCTTACTCCAATTTAAACAAATCACAATGTTTCACAACTCTGTTGACTTAAATTCTGTTCCTGTTGAGACCTCACTTGTGGTCTAAAGCACACACTTATTGATCACGGTCCCTCTCACTGTCTAAGTTCATAACCCATAACAGATAATAATATGAGAAGGTTTACCAGTTGACATGTAGAATGATGGTGGTCTTCTATGGGTATCACAGTTTCCCCTACCATTCCAGAACTGTCATCTCAATTTAAGTACAAGAATCTTGACTGGGGCATATAAGTTAAAACGCTCAACTCTTTAATGTATGTTTAAATAATGCAGATCACCAGTTGCTAGCTCACAAATGGAATAGTTAAGTGGTTGCTGCCAAATGAGACCAGTCAATTATCCTGACTTGAAACAAATCTGAGTTCGCGTGAGAGAGAGAGAGAGAGAGAGAGAGAGAGAGAGAGAGAGAGAGAGAGATTTGCACCTAAGATCCTGCATTTTACAGCTCTACGTAACAAAGTATGTTTTCGTTGAAACAATCTCAAGATCAACCTTGCATCCATCGTGTTGTTTAGAATTGTCTCCCTTGTCGGCGACAAACGTGTGTTATGTCGTAAAATGATAAAATAGACAATTAAAAAAATTCTCAAATGTTGTTTATGTTTTATATCACCATTGTTGGTTTCTTCAAATAAGATTTGTCATGGGAAATAGCAAGAAAATGAATTAAAAAAAAAAAAAAAGAACATGTTCATTTACGATAATTGGTTGAGTTCGTTAAGTGTCTAAAGTATCGTAATTAGCGAGACGGTAATTCCTAAGATATTTAGAAAAAGGTGACAGAGTGCTGGTATAATGTAAAAGCTTTAACATAAAAATCATTTGATCAAACAAACTATAGTCTCCTTTTTCATCCCCGAGTGTTCATTTAAAAACGTACCTACCACCGTTACCTGTGACACTGTTTTAGCTACCCAATATTATTTAAGACGAAATATGAACGCATCAAGGATGTGAAGAGCAGCACATGTTTTTGTTTTGGTTCACATAATCATGCCCCGGAAAAGAAGTTTTATTAACAGTAATCCTGGTTCAAATGATGATTTTGAATCAGATA
This sequence comes from Tegillarca granosa, assembly GCA_029721355.1. Classification (NCBI taxonomy): domain Eukaryota; kingdom Metazoa; phylum Mollusca; class Bivalvia; order Arcoida; family Arcidae; genus Tegillarca; species Tegillarca granosa. The sequence continues at coordinate 52,445,311 of CM056597.1, read as the reverse complement.
TTTTTAAATCATTTAACAGTAATGAATCAGAAAAAGAGTCAGAGAAGAGTAAGTTAACACACTCACACACACACACACACACACACACACACACACACACACACACACACACACACACACACCTTAACATGTGGGACCACAGGAACTTGTAATTGTTTCTGTAATTCTTTTAAAAAAAAATTAACCATACACCTCACCAAAAAAGCAACAAGGACAGACACTAGAAATTTACAAACCTACCCTCGCCGCTTAAACACTATATTTTCTTTTGTTCTGGTAAAATACATCCACTTATTTAGGTAACGATCATTTGCATAACTCCCTTCTCTATCCACAAGTATATAAGAATGTTAATGTATCTTTAGATTTTCATTATTAAAGATTTTTATAGTTTACTTGACAAGAACTTATTCTAGTATTATAAATGATATAAATATGAAATCATTATAACTTAGAATATCTCTATACAAAATAAGACAATCATTTGGTGTCCACTCTACTGTTCATTTATTATATGTTATTGTTGTTCACTCTACTGTTCGTTTATCATATGTTATTTGGTGTCCACTCTACTGTTCATTTATTATATGTTATTGTTGTTCACTCTACTGTTCGTTTATCATATGTTATTTGGTGTCCACTCTACTGTTCGTTTATCATATGTTATTTGGTGTCCACTCTACTGTTCATTTATCCAGGCCTTCACAAACGCCGATTTTTGGCAAAAAAACGCCGATTCAAACATAAAAAAGCCGATTGAAAAATATCCGAATCGGCTTTTTCCCCATAATAGTGAGACAAAATCTGATAAAAAATTCTTTAATGCCGGCTTGTTAACAATTAAAATTACTCAGGACAGTGTCACGATTCACTAAACTTCCCTGTTCACAGGTAATTAATTACCTAATACCTTACAAGTTAATTGATTACTAGTGGCTTCACCTGTTCACATCGTTTCTACTAGAGTATACAAACACATACACGTGCCTGATCGATCCAGTTTATAGATACTGGTAGTTAATAACCTCCCCTGAATTTTATATACAAGAGCTGACTAGATTGATAATGACCGTTTTTTCGGGTTACAAACAACATGATCACGGCATTACATGTGGTTTTATATGTTATATGTCGATCTATTTTAAGTTACCAGTGATAGGATTTTTTGCAAGATATCAATAAGCGGTATTTATGAACATTTATCTATATATGTGACATTGTCACACATCGACTTACATGTATAATTTATAATTAAAACGACAGATATCCTGATGTACCAAACACAATTCAGTTTAACTGTTTATTGACGTTTTGTTGCATTGCCAATGACTGGACAGTTATGGAAAGATAAAAAGCAGTACGTTAACACCATATTTTGAAATGAAAATTTAATGTTTATTTCTTTACCTGTCTGATGTGTGTTTATTAAAAACAAAAAAACAGAAAATTGTTCCGAGGCTGGGGGTACCCTAACGTTGAGAGGCAGGGAGGGGGGGGGTTGATATACCCTTTGCCTACCGCCGATTGACCGTACCGGCGTTTGTGGAGCCCTGCATTTATCATATGTCATTTGGTGTCCACTCTACTGTTCATTTATCATATGTTATTTGGTGTCCACTCTACTGTTCGTTTATCATATGTTATTTGGTGTCCACTCTACTGTTCATTTATCATATGTCATTTGGTGTCCACTCTACTGTTCATTTATCATATGTCATTTGGTGTCCACTCTACTGTTCATTTATCATATGTCATTTGGTGTCCGCTCTACTGTTCATTTATCATATGTTATTTGGTGTCCACTCTACTGTTCACTTATCATATGTTATTTGGTGTCCACTCTACTGTTCATTTATCATATGTTATTTGGTGTCCACTCTACTGTTCATTTATCATATGTCATTTGGTGTCCACTCTACTGTTCGTTTATCATATGTTATTTGGTGTCCACTCTACTGTTCGTTTATCATATGTTATTTGGTGTCCACTCTACTGTTCATTTATCATATGTCATTTGGTGTCCACTCTACTGTTCATTTATCATATGTTATTTGGTGTCCACTCTACTGTTCACTTATCATATGTTATTTGGTGTCCACTCTACTGTTCGTTTATCATATGTTATTTGGTGTCCACTCTACTGTTCATTTATCATATGTCATTTGGTGTCCACTCTACTGTTCGTTTATCATATGTTATTTGGTGTCCACTCTACTGTTCGTTTATCATATGTTATTTGGTGTCCACTCTACTGTTCATTTATCATATGTCATTTGGTGTCCACTCTACTGTTCATTTATCATATGTCATTTGGTGTTCACTCTACTGTTCATTTATCATATGTCATTTGGTGTCCACTCTACTGTTCGTTTATCATATGTTATTTGGTGTCCACTCTGCTGTTCGTTTATCATATGTTATTTGGTGTCCACACTACTGTTTGTTTATCATATGTTATTTGGTGTCCACTCTACTGTTCATTTATCATATGTTATTTGGTGTCCACTCTACTGTTCATTTATCATATGTTATTTAGTGTCCAGTCTTCTGTTCGTTTATCATATGTTATTTGGTGTCCACTCTACTGTTCGTTTATCATATGTTATTTGGTGTCCAGTCTACTGTTCATTTATCATATGTTATTTAATGTCCTCTCTACTGTTCATTTATCATATGTTATTTGGTTTCCACTCTACTGTTCATTTATCATATATTATTTGGTGTCCACTCTACTGTTCATTTATCATATGTCATTTGGTGTCCACTCTACTGTTCGTTTATCATATGTCATTTGGTGTCCACTCTACTGTTCGTTTATCATATGTTATTTGGTGTCCACTCTACTGTTCATTTATCATATGTCATTTGGTGTCCACTCTACTGTTCATTTATCATATGTCATTTGGTGTCCACTCTACTGTTCATTTATCATATGTCATTTGGTGTCCACTCTACTGTTCATTTATCATATGTCATTTGGTGTCCACTCTGCTGTTCGTTTATCATATGTTATTTGGTGTCCACTCTACTGTTCGTTTATCATTTGTTTTTTGGTGTCCACTCTACTGTTTGTTTATCATATGTTATTTGGTGTCCACTCTACTGTTCATTTATCATATGTTATTTGGTGTCCACTCTACTGTTCATTTATCATATGTTATTTGGTGTCCACTCTACTGTTCATTTATCATATGTTATTTGGTGTCCACTCTACTGTTTGTTTATCATATGTTATTTGGTGTCCACTCTACTGTTCATTTATCATATGTCATTTGGTGTCCACTCTACTGTTCATTTATCATATGTCATTTGGTGTCCACTCTACTGTTCATTTATCATATGTCATTTGGTGTCCACTCTGCTGTTCGTTTATCATATGTTATTTGGTGTCCACTCTACTGTTCATTTATCATATGTTATTTGGTGTCCACTCTACTGTTCATTTATCATATGTCATTTGGTGTCCACTCTGCTGTTCGTTTATCATATGTTATTTGGTGTCCACTCTACTGTTCATGTTATCATATGTTATTTGGTGTCCACTCTACTGTTCATTTATCATATGTCATTTGGTGTCCACTCTGCTGTTCGTTTATCATATGTTATTTGGGTGTCCACTCTACTGTTCATTTATCATATGTATTTGGTGTCCACTCTACTGTTCATTTATCATATGTCTTTGGTGTCCACTCTGCTGTTCGTTTATCATATGTTATTTGGTGTCCACTCTACTGTTCATTTATCATATGTTATTTGGTGTCCACTTACTGTTCATTTATCATATGTCATTTGGTGTCCACTCTACTGTTCATTTATCATATGTCATTTGGTGTCCACTCTACTGTTCATTTATCATAGTCATTTGGTGTCCACTCTGCTGTTCGTTTATCATATGTTATTTGGTGTCCACTCTACTGTTCGTTTATCATTTGTTTTTGGTGTCCACTCTACTGTTTGTTTATCATATGTTATTTGGTGTCCACTCTACTGTTCATTTATCATATGTATTTGGTGTCCACTCTACTGTTCATTTATCATATGTTATTTGGTGTCCACTCTACTGTTCATTTATCATGTTATTTGGTGTCCACTCTACTGTTGTTTATCATATGTTATTTGGTGTCCACTCTACTGTTCATTTATCATATGTTATTTGGTGTCCACTCTACTGTTCATTTATCATATGTTATTTGGTGTCCACTCTACTGTTCATTTATCATATGTTATTTGGTGTCCACTCTACTGTTCATTTATCATATGTTATTTGGTGTCCACTCTACTGTTCATTTATCATATGTTATTTGGTGTCCACTCTACTGTTCATTTATCATATGTTATTTGGTGTCCACTCTACTGTTTCATTTATCATATGTTATTTGGTGTCCCACTCTACTGTTCGTTTATCATTTGTTTTTTGGTGTCCCACTCTACTGTTTGTTTATCATATGTTATTTGGTGTCCCACTCTACTGTTCATTTATCATATGTTATTTGGTGTCCACTCTACTGTTCATTTATCATATGTTATTGGTGTCCACTCTACTGTTCATTTATCATATGTTATTTGGTGTCCACTCTACTGTTCGTTTATCATATGTTATTTGGTGTCCAGTCTACTGTTCATTTATCATATGTTATTTAATGTCCTCTCTACTGTTCATTTATCATATGTTTATTTGGTTTCCACTCTACTGTATCATTTATCATATGGTTATTTGGTGTCCCTCTACTGTTCATTTATCATATGTCATTTGGTGTCCACTCTACTGTTCGTTTATCATATGTCATTTGGTGTCCACATCTACTGTTCGTTTATCATAGTTATTTGGTGTCCACTCTACTGTTCATTTATCATATGTCATTTGGTGTCCACTCTACTGTTCATTTATCATATGTCATTTGGTGTTCACTCTACTGTTCATTTATCATATGTCATTTGGTGTCCACTCTACTGTTCATTTATCATATGTCATTTGGTGTCCCATCTGCTGTTCGTTTATCATATGTTATTTGGTGTCCACTCTACTGTTCGTTTATCTTTGTTTTTTGGT